>VOPJ01010579.1:0-19623 GCA_014673585.1 Semibalanus balanoides | reverse complement strand
AAAACAGGTGTCATCACAGACACGAAATATACCTATTCGTTTTGTCATATGCACTATTCTGCTAAACTGCTATTCCGTGCATTAATTTTAAACCTTGAGATGAAGAATGAAAGGGTTCACACTGAATTAACCCGCGCCCCACTGGGGGGGAGTGTTTAAACACCCCCTCCTGTTTTTTTCTTCTCAATATAACGAAAAAACGCCGGCGCATAGCGCAACCAAATTTGGCATAACTAATAATTGATCCTTTTCGCACATTTTGCGAAAATTCAAGTTTCGTATCGGGTTAGGTCAGGTCACCTGGTCAGGTCAAGTGACTCCACCTACTAAACAGTTTGCGGTCGTGCCATGACCACAGTTTCTAACGGATCGTTATCAAACTTTTAGGATTACATCAAGTCATCAGTATCTAAAAAATATGTATCTCGGATTTTTGATATCGGTGACCTGAGGTCGGGTCAATTTTGTGACCTCCCATAATAAGTCAATGAAGAAATTTTTCAAATGCTTTCTTTTTCGACGATATCAGTCCATTTCCTTCTGGACAATGCTATAATAGGATATTATGTATGATCCAAGTGCAGGTTTTGCTCAGGGACCCTTACGGGGTCATCTGAGGTCATCATAGGTCACCAACACCTTTTCGTCAATAACTCAAAACATAATGAAGATAGAGCAATGTAACTTTCACCAATGTGTTTGTCTCGTCAAGACACACACATCTCCCGATATGCAACTTGACCTACTTGGGTCACCACTTGACCTTGACTTAAGTTTTTTTTTGTTTTAAGTTGACCTAACATGATCCAATTTAACATATTCCAAAGCGCCTTGATGAGACAAACACGATGGAGTAAACAGTATTGCGCCATCTTTGTTAGGTAAGAAGTTATTCGCGAAAATATGTTTTGCCAAAATCAGCATTTTTGAATTTAATGACCTCTAGAGCCTAAACTATTGGCCTGAGGTCAAATTTGAGGACAACTAGTCGATTGCAAATTTCAATGGCTAGTGATTTTTTTAAACGTTTGTTTCTAGATAGCATAGTTTTCGAGATATTTGGGGTTTTCTGGAGCGATGTCCTAAAACTGAAAATTTGACCTTCGATGACCTCTGGTGACCTGAGTTTTGTTATGAGCGAAAAAAAAGTAAAAATAGTTTCGAAATGATTTGTAATAACGGTTCGAACAGTGTTTTTTGTTTTGGTCTACGTGCCGTAGGAGCCGAGTTAGAGGGGGAGGGGTTCACCCCCCAGTCGGGCGAAGGAAATGCAGGGGCCCAGTGGGGCGCGGGTTAAGTCACGATTTGTAATAATTTAGGCTTAACCCTATTCCTGAAGGGATAAAAAGTATCAGAATCTGTCGGGGGGGGGGGCTTATTCGGCCCCCTTCAGATCTCAGCTGTTATAAGAGCAAGAAACATGAAACTTGGTATGTGGTTAGAGTCGACAATGAAATTTATTTTGTGAAATTTGGGTGACCTTGGGTCACTTTCTTCAAGGTCATATTACGTCCTCAAAATTAATATTGGTCGAAACATGATGTTTTCAGGAAACCTTGCTATTATCTCAAAAATATGTTAGCTAGGAAAAATCCGAAAATGTACAGTAAAGCAGTTATGTTTTTCTTTTGAAACCATGACATCATAATTGACCTCAGATTAATGGTTTGGGCTGTAGAGTTCAACAGATGTTAAAAAAACTGTTTTTCAGCAAAAGTTTGTTTGTTAATAAATTGTTATCTGAAACATATTGAGTATTTATTTTGATACTATCGTGTTTCTCTTGTCATTGCAGTTCGAATCATACCAATTTTGTCAAATCAAAAATTTGACCCCGGGGCAAGGTCAAGGTCAAGGTCAAGGTGACATAAGTCGGTTAAATTGCATATTAAAAGATGCGTATTGACGATACAAACGTGTTGAGATCAGTTGCGAGTCTCTATGGTGATCCTGTCTCGAGTTATTGATAAAGAAGTGTTCGTGACCTTGAATGACCTTTCGAAAGGTCACTGACTAAAAATTGCATCCTGGTAATCGAGAAGGGCCTAAGATGATATGATACTGAAATAATTGGATTGATAAAATGTGTCAAACCTTTATTTGTCATTTTTCACCATATATTTATATTTGAAGTTTAGCATTTGACCTGACATCAGGTCATCAAGTATTTAGATATCAGCCTGAAACTTTCAAAACGTACTTATTGGCATGTTCTCTCTCACATATATTCCGGTTTTATGAAACCTTTTGAAAATAAAACTTGTGTCATTTTGAGAAGAAAAAAAATGAATAAAAAAATTGTGTTTCAAAATAAAAAAATGCAATTTCGAGATTGCCACCTAAAAGAAAAATCAATGGACAAGTTGCAGGTTACCTAACCCCCTGTTTGTATGTAATTGATTGAACGCAATTTAATTTAAACTATTCTTAAAATCCTCTGAGTCAATTTAGATAAATTCCCAGAATTATCAGGATTTCAAAATAAATTTGAAGTATATTTACGTAATTACATCTTCTGCTCTCTGACATTGGATCGTGACGCAATTTAGCAATAGTTCAGGCGCAATTGCCTACATCCTGCGCGAAAAAGCTTAGTTTTTAGCAGTTCGTTTGACACATTGAATTTGTAAAATAGAGGTTCAACGCAAAATTCAGCATCTCGTTAATCGCGTGGAAATCAAAGCACGTGATATGGCTTATTCAAGCAGATATCGCTCATTTGAAATCATTCAATTGTACTGAAACAAACACAAAAATAGAATTGTGGAATTCTACCTTGTGACCAAATACATAATCTTAACGGCAGCTCAAAGGCATTTTAACGGATTGCTACAGCCAAACGGATCCTAAGGATGATCTAGATCTCTTTCCATACAAGCTCTGGACCCGGCAGACGCTATTTCAAGACAGCATTGAAGGCAATATCGCATTTTGCAAGTAGTTTCTGGAGCAGTGTTTCAGTGAGGGCAGCATCTGGATTTGAGCCCACTTAACAGCTTTTTGTGGAGGTAACTTAACGAGTAATAGGTGTTTAAGGAAGAATCTCCAGACCAGGAAGCAACTAAAGACAGCCGTGGGAACTGCAGTGCGGATCATCCCTGCCGGAGTTAGCCGTAGCAGCTTGGTTGAGTTGAGGTTGGAGGGCAGAGCTGTGCGGTCAGGCGCAAGAAACGGAGCCTTATCTCGAACATGTGCCTCTAGAGGATATTAAGATGACGCTTTTGTGTTGTGAACTGCACACATATACCATGAATTTCCTGCGAATAGCTTTGGTGTACAGAAAGTCATAGGAAAGAGTTTAAAACCATTTAATATTTGCACACGGGAAATTTGGAGAAATAACCATGTTTTTCCCATAGAGATGCGCTAAATATATTGCTGAAGACGTCACCACAATCAAGTGCTCTTAAATAAATTAATAACTGTTACATGCAAATAATCTTCTGAATATTGGTCTGTACTGCAAAATGATGTGTATTCACGTGATTCAGCACATGGTTTCTAATTATTTTACACACATTCAACCAAATAACTGCCAACTTGTCCATTCTCTACCGATGTCTGTTTTCGCCATCTGAACTCTATAGAGATTGAAGCGCATTGGCACGCGACCATACTTGTCTAATGACGGCGCCATTATTGGTGCATCACAACCGAGCAGTCGGCGCCTGTGTTAAAGGATGCGCGCGGGACGTCACCCAGGCCTGACATTTTTACAATATATTGAAGCGGAACTACTAGTCGTAGATGCAATATGCACTACACACCAGCAACTGTTCCAAATGAATGCAATGATTCTTAGGCAAACTTTTCATATTCTTTTTGCAACGAAAAAAATATTTTCGCCTTAGAATTATCTTAATTCCAATTTGGAACAATCTGTGGTTGGTAGCCAATTGTTGCGCTTACCACCAGTCCCAGTTACTCAATATAATTGTATATTGTTGCGTACAAATGTCAGCCTGGGTGCCCGCCCGCCTTATCCTTTAACAACAGGCGCCGACCTGCCTCATGTGATCGCCAATATGGCCGCCGTCATTAGACAACTCGGCCAATGGGGTCGCAGCGGCATAGCTACCCTGTGGTTTTCGCTAACACTTCCCTTTAACACACAACTCTCCACGAGTGCTTAACCATGCAAATATTTGGTGTCAAAACGGCCGAACACGCCCCCCTAAAAACGGTCTTGGACCCCCTCATGATGATTTAACTTGGGAAAAAGATACATCATTCGATGCGCAATGAACTGTTAGGAAAAGTCAGCGAGTTTAAATATTCTGGGTTGAGTTATGCATGAACTGTACGCGAACAACCTCAAGGGGGACCGATTTGGCCCTCCTGACAGTAATAGGGTTAACACGCGCACTGGAGGGAGGGGACACTTTGTGCCCCCACATGTTTTTCGTGAATATCTCAAAAACGAAGCAGCCCAGGGAAGTAGTGTTTGTGAGAATTTCTCCCAGCTCAGCCTCCCTCCACTTTTCTGAAGGAACACCCCTCCCCTGTTGGACATCTGGGTGCACCCTCCGTTCATCACGGCCTAACGTGAACCCAATGTCAGCTCAGGCCAAATGACTCTAGTGCCCCACACTGTCCTAGAAATCACCGGTAACACGCGATCCTTTCTGCAGGTTTTTCGGGTTTCAGTGCTCTTGATCCCCATTATAATCATAGAGATCATATATAATCTTTATGATTATATATAGAGATTACATATGATCTCTATGATGATAATATCCAACATGAAATTGTCGGAGTGCCACCAAATGTCAATCATGCAATATTGCTCACTCGGCTGCAAAAAATGTTATCTGGCTTAATACGTAACTATAGTGTGTTTTGAAACTTCATGCCGCAATCAGAATAAGCAAGAGTTTATAATGGATTGAATTTCAATAAAATGAGGACTTCTTTAAATTCATCATCCATGTCTCCATACTTGCAGCAAGAGAGGGGTGATAAAAACGGCCGACTCCAATCTCGAACGTCGGCAGCTTAAGATTACTGTCAGATTACGGCCTGTGCGGCCAGGTTACGACACAGTGGAGAAGCTGCACGCAGTGGGTGTAAAAACTTTACCGATGGCTGTAAACTTTTCTAGCGTATCCATTGAATTCACTTGGGTATGTCAAGGAGCGCTCATACAACATTTTGTATATGACCATGCAGAACGCAGTTGGACAGTGCATAAAGAAACGGTCATGACTAGAGTGGAAATATATAATACCACACGGGGCCGGGAAAATAATTATTTGGGACCGAAGTCGGAGCTGAATATTCCGCCAGAGACCGAAGGTCGAGGGCGGAAATTCAAGCACGGGCCGAGGTCCCAAATAATTATTCCGGCCCAAGTGTGGTATGGAATTTATCATATGCCGCTGAGATGGACCAAATAAAGCCATATTTTCCACTGCATGCATACTTGGGTTTCATCCTCGGCGACGAAGTTGAATAAAGAAAATCAGAGAATTCATTCAGTCACTCTTTTCTAATTCATACACTCTTTTCACTCTCTTCTTAACTATAATTCATGGCTCAGTTAGTTGTATATTTTTGCGAAGTTTCAGAGTATATTTAGATGTAAAAACAAATATTTCGGCGCTCATCCGTGGCGCCTTCCTCAGTGAGGAAGGCGTACTACTGTTAAACCTGAGTAACAAATAACAATAGAGTATGAACTTAAGTCTTACTATAATTTCATATCAGTCACTTTTTTCACTCTTTATTCTATTTGCACGAAATTTGAAAAACATTTCGGCCCAGAAATATTTTCCCAGATAAGAAAAAAACATGGAAGTATGGCTGAAATGTTTATCATATGTCTCAGTAATGTTTTTAGGCATTAGGGAGCATGTGGTAAAAGGTTTTCAGCTCTCGAAAAAATCAATGTTAAAGTCAATTGGTCAAAACTTACGGCCTCGCGGGCAATTTACATTTTACAAACTATTTTTACACAGTTTTTTCAAAGTGGAGGTAGACATATGATAAAATAAATACACACTTAGGCCGATATATTTCTTTTAAAGGACTCGGTCGTTGTAGGATTCTTCCACCCTCGACCTTATCGGTCTGCGGCGGAAAATTCCACAACGACCGTCGGTCCTAAAAGAAATTATTTTTAATCGGCCGCGTGTGGTTATTTTATTAATAACCGCCAGCCCTCTGCGTGCTAACGTTAAAGGGATGGCTTGGCATATGGTAATATATATACCGCGCCTGAGGCCGGGTGTAATAAATTGTCGGACCGAGGTGCTTTCTTGATTTTTTGAACGAGGCGACAGGCCGAGGTCAAAAATCAAGAAAGCACAGAGGTCTTGAATTATTCCGGCGAGTTGGGGAAATGATTTTTACCCGCATATGAACGGTAAAGTTATTCAATGTGTGTTTTTTCATATTTTTCATCGATGTTTTAATTATCAATAGGTTTTACGCAGAGCAAGAAATTATTTTTTTATAGTTAAATTTTGACTTCGATAAATACTGAAGAAGCTTGGATAGGGCAAAGTTCGACAAAGCTTTCAGAATTCCAGTACCGAATTTTATCAACAACATCACTGTTTTCACGCGCTCTGGTACAACACATTTGCCCTAGGGCTTTTTTTCGTTGTACGCAAGGTTTTACATATGCCCGAGCAATGTAAAAAGCATGTAGCGCGTGAGTGTGGTATTTTCCGCATTATGCACTGGCATACCGCACTGACGACATATGGCAAAAGGCTTACCAAACTCTGCTGTGTATGTAGATATTTGTGGTCTCGGCGTTTTTCAAAACTACTGCACTCGCTGCGCTCGTGCAGTAATTTCAAAAAACGTCTCGATCACAAACATCTACACACCATCATCGTTCAGTAATGCTAGTACCTGACATCTCTCGGCTAATGTATTTTGATATCACCGGCATATGGTATATTAAGATACTATGTAGTCACTCTCTTTATAATAAAAATCATTTTCGTGCCAGCGTGCATTGCGTTTCATAAAACTGCCGACGAGAAACTGTCCTGCTACTTAGGTATTCAGTATTTCGGCGGGTAAAGAGGCAAACGCAGCTTAGATAAACAATGTAAAATGTACAGAATAATGCACTTCCCCTAGTAGTGCAGGCTTCTCCGGCTACCCAATTAGTGGCGGGGGCAGCGCATATTCGCCCCGAGATCTCGAGATTCTATCACCGTCAGAATTTCAATGCAAGGTGGTTTGATTTCACCTTAACATGAATCTAGATTTCTAAAAACGAATGTTATTAAAATCTTAAATTAGGGGTGCACGGGGGGCCAAAAAGTACAAAAAATAGAGGTATTTTTTGATCCAACAGCAGTTTGCCATGTTTCAAGGTGATTTTAATTAAATCAACATTTGATGATAGAATATTGGAGTAGAGAAATTGATCATGTGATGACGATTGTTAAAATTCAAAAATATAGACGTGTGCAGGTCACTAAAATTGGGGGGCGAAGTAAAAGCGTATTCAAAACGTTTTTGATGGACTTTTTCTGAATAAATATGCAATAGTTTTCGTTATTTGTAGCATGCATAACAAATAGCTATTAAGCATATTTTGGTAAGCCATAGGCGGTGTGCCAGGTTAACGAAAAAGGGAGGCCAATATACAAAACATGATCAGCAGTCATGCTTCTACCTACGGAAATATAAAATCAGTTACTGGTCATCAGATAGTTCCATTTTGGAATGCTGCAAATCATCATAGGCGTATCCAGGATCCAATTTGCGGGAGGTGAAAAACCTTTTTGGTAAAAAAAAATCCGCTAAATCATAAATACTAACTAGTCAACATTTATTACTAGTTTGCTTTTTGCAAATTTTCAATTCAATAAGTTAACCCTGCTTTTTACCCTACTGGGCTCGGCTATTCTCTTCAAGATGTTTCCAAAAAGGACCGCCCTGAATGCTTTTTTTCATCGGCAAACTGCAGTATGTTTATGTCTTGTTAGGCCCATGCATCAAAGCTTCTTGCAATATATGCCCTTTTTTCGATTCTGAGCGCGCCTCTTTCTGCAATAAAATCGTATTTTTTTCTCTCCGTGGACTGCATATGTCCAGTAATCCTTCTCAACTAATGCTGTTTAATTGCACCGTGAATCGCTGGCCATATCGTTTATCACTATGGCAAGTTTACCACCTTTTTTCTGTGCCTGGACACGCCCTTGAAACTCAAGACGTATAATTAATGCAAAATATGAAGGACGATAATTATCTCCAAGCATCTTCAATAGCTATAATCGCAATTTATATTGCTTCATTGACTGTCAGCTAGGCGTTTTCATACTTTTTGGAAAATCCCCTTTTCACAGTATCCTGAACGCGCCTGCTGCGTAAAAATACAATATATCATGAACATCAACTAATTTGCACTTATTTGAAATCACCGTATAAGCTATGCAACTTCTTCATTGAAACTTGATGTCAGTTAGGAAGAATCCGTGCAGATTCGCATTTCCGTATTTAAATCGTGCAATTGTCGCCGAAAAATCCTCCAAATCTGGGCCGCTGGTACGGCCTCTGTTCAAGTCAGAAACTTCCAAAATTCTGACTCCACAT
Organism: Semibalanus balanoides; assembly: GCA_014673585.1. Classification (NCBI taxonomy): domain Eukaryota; kingdom Metazoa; phylum Arthropoda; class Thecostraca; order Balanomorpha; family Balanidae; genus Semibalanus; species Semibalanus balanoides. The sequence continues at coordinate 11,064 of VOPJ01010579.1, read as the reverse complement.
GTGAAAATGCCAATTTTAGGAAGTCGAAAGTTTCTATAAGCCTACTCGCAGCTTGTTTTCGGAGATTAATCTAAGTAAAAAACATGAGGGGTGGGGGAATTTGCCGGCCCCCCCTGCCACTACATGAGGGTTAACTTGGCGTTTGCTATGGCCAGGAACCATTTTAACTAACCACTACTAACTAAAAAAATAACTATAACGAGGGGGGGCAGAATCTGCCCCCCAGCGGGGCGCGTTCGGCTGGATACCCCAGCGGGGCGCGGGTTAACCCACGTAGCACTGTGGTCTCCATCCTAACAAGCAGTGCTGAGGAGGGGTAAATTTTATTCGTCTTCGTATCTTCCAAACCAACACTCAAAACCTACGGACACCATGCATGTTTCTCCGAGAGGTCTCCGAACCCACCAGCCATTCTCTGAAGAGAGCCACAAGTTTCAAGACCATGCAGAGTTCGCCATGGTCTCATAACACGTAAACCTTCTCAGCGGAGAAGGTACAGCGGAAACCATGCACGCTTCTCAGAAACCATGGCTCGGATGAAAATCGTAACGCTGGCAGGAATTGAGCCGGGGACCCTCCGCATGATATGCAATCGCTCTACTACTGAGCTACCGAGGGTTGCTCTAGAGCGCGGGAAAAGGAGAGTACTACCAAGGAAAATGCTTGGGTGAGGTTGACACTTACCGACTTTCCGTGTATAAATATTGTGATATGATGGTATAAAAATGATATTCACAAATCAAAACAGTCTAACACATTATAGTCACTTGGCATTTATTTGAATAAAACGCGGCTTCGTTATTACGATTAACTGCTCGGCTGTTTTACCCTGCACATATGTACCTCAGCGTCGAACCAGGGGCGGACTGCTGCAGCCTGCAACTGCAGGCTGCAGCAGTCCGACTTTTTGCTCCACGTCCCGACTGCTCGATTTCAGGGGCGTCGACATATTCAAAATGCCCGACTTTTTGCTCAGTGGGGCGGCTAGTGGGACAATATTTTTTTCGAAGTTCAAAATTTATATTGTTTTATATTATTTTTCAAAATTTATTAACACCCCGCAAAATTTGATGTTGCTAACAAAAACATCACATGTTTTTAAAAATGTTAATATTTAAAGGTAGCGCAATGGCCTCAAAGATTGCATGCAGTCCTTTCATTAGCCCGCCATTGACTGGGGGTCATTTAACGCCTCGACTGATACATTTTCGTAATAACTCAACAATCAATAGCGCTATCACCGTGAAACTGCGGGTATTTTATTTTACATCGATGTGACGTCTGTTGTGAAACAATACCTAAAGCAATGTCGTCGCCAATTTTGTAGAGTTATAAGCGAATTTAAGTGATGTCAACTACTCACCGAGATTTACACCGAAATCAGCAAAACGATTAACCCGCGTGGCGTAGGGAGGGGGGATACATTTTACCCTTCTTCCCAGAATTTTCTTCAATAGCTTGAAAACTATGACAGACATAGTGACATCAAATTTGCATGTACTTACCTGATGCAGCATGCAGATTTTGACGGTTCTCCACTAAAAAGTAACAGCAAATGATGCAAATATTTTGGAAGATAATAGCCGTTTTCACGATGACGTTCATTTGTGCATGCGAAATGTTTGAGTGGAAAAACGATTTTACAATGTTTGAGAAATCGTAGACAAATATAGCTTATGCAGGAGATGCAGTATACTTTTGGTAGCTTTATCTGCATTAATAGTCTTAATCTAAGGTTTTGAATTGAAAGTATGAGCCATGAAATCAAATAACTCGAATTTCACATATGACCTGACCGTGGTCCGACATAAGACATAACTTTTTTTAAATAGGTAAGCAGTAGATTTGTCTTATTCAAAGCTTTCGATCGCCGCCTTGAGCGTCTGACCAGTAGCTGCGATCATTGGTTCAGAAGATATGAGGGGAGGGGAGCAAAACTCCCTTTACGCCGCGCGTTCGACTTGAGACCCCTACGCCGCGCGGGATAAAAGACCGTACAAACGCCATACTTTGGGGAAAATAAAATCCAGAAATTGAAAAAAGATAACATTCTGCTCATGTTATATGTTGATTAAATTAAAATCAGTATACAAAATTACATTGATATATTTCGACTTGCGCCGCTATGTTCCACTGGGACAGTCCCATTAAAAGCGGTAATTTCGTTGGTTTTCCCAAAACCTTGTTTTATTCAATCTTTAGACTCATTTATCCAAAACGCCCAAATCGCCCCAAATATTTCCCGGGTTAAGCGCTCGGTGAATACATCCTTCGAAAAAACGGCTAGCGATTGTATTGCACTTTGATGTTCGTTAACTAGAACCTGCTGGTTCTCCAGTAACGCTTTTCCGATTCTCAGACCAGTGACTTGAGCTGGCCGTATTTGATGAGTCTGATTAGCTCACTATGCAACACACATGCGCGCTTCTGAAGGAGTCAGATCAGATAACAGCTCTGACGCGACATCATATCAAGAGAAAGCTTATGTAACGCGGCCTTATTATTATCAGAATCAGCGCCAGAGATCAGCGTTTCCATCGCACGGTGCAGGATAGGGAAGACCACACAGCTGATTTAAAGAGGAAAGTTCGCCCATATACATTCCCTTCGTGGAGGATCGAGCTGCTGTCACATTCACCAGCTACGAATGACAATGACACGCCAATGCTATGTTCCGAATGGTGATGGCACGCTAACGTTATATTCTGGTGACTGCCATATAGCCAGCTTGCGTGTTCAGCAGACTTTAATGAACAATCTATATGGACTGAGCAGGTGATGATCCTGTGATGAGCAAAACTGGACGAAAGCTGCTATGCCTACATGTTTACGGAATACTTTTAATCTGCAGTGTGGAAATAAACACACCGAAAGGCGTGCCCCGATCCCCATAGGATATTCCTAGCGTGTTCTCAAAGCTTTCTAATAGTGTAGCAGAATTTCGTGAATTTAACATTTCTGATTAGGCCGTTATGTCAATAACTCCAGTTATTGGTAGTTCCGGAACATACTTGGGAGTCAGTGTATGAGCCACTTGTCGTCAGTGATAATGGCAATGATGAACGGTATTTACGAACAGCAGACCAGCAACCGGAAGGAATCAATGCTGCGTGCCTCAGAAAACGACTATAGAGGCTTTGTGGCGTTCCTTACCTGTCTGAATGTATGCAGTTCACCGATAACCCGATCATTAGTCCCGTGAACGTGGTCAGAGGCGAGGTGTTATCAGAGATTTGTCGGCCACGTAGAGATATACAGCAGGCTGGGTGTGCCGGAACCGGGCAGGAAAACTGCACTCATTGTTCTGGATTGTTGGGCAGGGCCCGACTGCCAAGGACGCATATCCGCTGACTCAACTGACATGAGGATGGTTTGTTGGTGTAGGTGTTAAATAAGCAAGGACTGTAAAGAAGCACATTAGGGTGCAAACAACAGCTTTTGGCCGTGCAAGCTGTCCACCCGAAACTTGCACAAAGATTATGTGCAAGTTTCTTTGTCCTTTGCACAAAGATTATGCTGAACAAGTTTTGTCCTCCTCCTTTGAAGCTTGGTCCCCCCCCCCGGGACTTCAAAAGTCAGTGACCCCTATACAAAGGTCAAAAATCAAAGTCGTCGCACCGACCTCCGCGGGTGCTCTTTTAAAAGCTCTTGTTAAGTAGAATACACTTGTGAAAAACAAAACGCTCTACATTAATTACATGTTGTTTTACGAGTAATAAACCTCTACCAAAACCAAGCTTTGGTGTATAGTACCTACCCTAAAACATTTGTTGTGAGAGGTAAGAGGGTTATGACTCATGGAACGAAAACTATTAAATTATAGCATTGCGAGTAGATACATGTGTATTCTGCCCAGCAAAATCTTTCAAATGAGCACACATGCCGAGGTCTGTACGACGATTTTGATTTTTGACCTTTGTATAAGGGTCACTGACTTTTAAAGGCCCGGGGGACCAAACTTCAAAAGAAGGGGACACAACTTGATCAGCATAATCTTTGTGTAAAGGAGCACTCTGCTTTGGGTGGACAGCTTGCATGGACAAAAAGTTGTTTTTCTGGGACACCCTACTGCACATGCATAAACCCGCGCACTGCAGGGGGGGGGGGGATTTCCGTCCACCCACCCTCAGGTTTTTCAGGAGTAGCGGAAAAACATCGGCGTGCAGCGCTATCAAATTTCGCCCAGCTGTAAGTGCATCAATTACCCACACTTTGGGTAAGTTTTGACTTAAGATTACTTCAGGTCAGGTCACAAGCTCACATCAAGTGACCTTACCTCCAAAAATGTTTTTGGTCGTACCAAGGCCACGGTCTTTTTTCGAATGGTTTAAAACTTGCAGAATTTTATAAGGTTATCAATAATTACAATTTTCCATCCCAAAATTTTGTATCGGTGACCTAAGGTCAGATCAATTTCCTGACCTTCCCATTATAAGCGTACGAGAAAATATATAAATGCTTCCTATTCAGAGAGTTTATATTGGATCAGGCCATTTCTTTCAAAATCATGCTATTTTATCTCATTATTGATGAAACAGGTACAATTGTCGCTCAGTGATCTCTGCAAGGTCATCTGAGGTCATCAGCATTATTTTGCTAATTACTCTTGATATAATAAAGATAGAGACAAACAGATGACACCAAAATGTGTGTCTCGTGAAGAAACTTCGCCCAATATGCAACGTGACCTACCTGGGTCACCAAATGACCTTGAATTTAAGTCAAATTTATTAGTTGACCTAAACAGATCACCATTAATATGTTTCAAAGCGCCTTGAAGAGACAAACACGAAGGCGTCAAAATCATTTCTCTATCTTTCGTAGGTGAAATGCTATTAATGAAAAACAGTTTGGCCAACCATAGCTTTTTTACCTTTGACGACCTTTGGAGCCTAAACTATTGACCTTATTTAAAACCTGACGGCATGATGACGAATAACTTTTTCAAGAACTTTCGAAAAAGCATTTCTGTTTGTTTCTAGCTATAGTGTATGGTTTTGTAAGGGTCGATCATGAAGAGCAAATGAGATGGGGACCAGTCAGCAAGGCAGGCTTGGCACAAAATCCAGCGGGCCTGCAGTGTGGGCTTAGAAATGGCAAAGCTATCTGCTCGAATTGATAGTTAGTTGGCATATGTGGGCAAGCATGGAATGATTTCGCATCCGCATTTAGGCTGTGTTCTGACCCATCAATTTCCGCGGGGATTCCGGGGAATCGCTAGAAAAGTGCTTTTTACCGATTTCCGTTGCAAGTAGTTAACAGGAATACCAATGTAAGAGTATAAACATACATTGACAGACTGTAGTAGAGTAAAATGCCCGCCGGGGATTCCAGGGATTCCCGCCGGGAATGCGACGGTCGTGCAGAACACAGCCTTAAACTCTCGCCGGAAACATGGGTATCCAAACGTGCTGGGTTACTACATTACCTTATTCTTATTATTCACTTAATTTTGCGAGGATTAACAAATATTGTCTCTGGAAATCTACCAATGGTAAACAAACTACAGAAGCGATGCCTGATGAACACCGTTTGATACCACACAAGGGGAAAGAATAGGTTGGTACAGTGCCGACGATAAGATATGAGTTTTCACCTCACCAGGAAAATGCCAGTGAAGCCTGGGCGAGTGAGGCGGGGATTTTAACATTTCGCCTAAACAAGGACGTTGCATGGCAATACTCAAATTCCAAAATGCCTCCGTCACACCCCCACTTTCGGAAGAAAGTTGGCAGTAAAGTCCCTGGCAGTAAAGTCCCAGCAGATCCCTCGCCATTCCGGAGGAGGGGGCGTTTAGACGAGCCCTAAGGTTTTTCCAGAGTAGCGGAAAAACGGCAGCGCGCAATGCCGTTGTTCTTGGCACAGATGTCCGGGCATTGATTACCTATATTACGTATAATATTTGACTTCAGGTAGGTAATCTCAGGTCAGGTCACCAAGCCAGGTCACGTTACTCCACCTCCAAAAAGTTTGCGGTCGTACCGCAGCCACAGTTTTCGGCCAATCAGGTTCAACTTACCAGGACTCATAAGGTCATAAGTCATAAAAGTTCATGTTCGTCAGTTATTGTCTCACTAGTTCGTTTCGCAGATGAATTGCCAGAGTGAAACATAACGCCGCGGAACATATGAGACTAAGTGAACTCAGTTCGACTTGCCCTATTCGATCACACCTCATTTAATTAGTCGACGATTACGAAATATTTCAATTCTTTCCTATTTTCGAGAACAGTGCATTACTCGGATATTATACATTAGTATTCACATATATGATAATTGTTTTCAAACCTAATAAGTGCACTCTAACGGTCTCTACATCGACCCCATGCTTTAATTTGTGTTCAGTTAGACCCTTACCAGGTTAGCCCAAGGTTCATCTGAGGTCCCCAAACACCTTATACATTCAGATACGGCATTCAAACAGCTTTTAAAATAGAATCCAGACAGTGTCTCAAGATAGAGAAGAGAAATTAGCACCAATGTGCTTGTCTTATCGACACACATCTCTCAATATGCAACATGACTTCTTGGGTCACCACTTGACCTTTGACCCAAAGGTTTCGTTTTGTTTAAGAATATGATTCGAAGTGCCGACGAGACAAGCGCGATCGCGTCAAAATTATTGCCTTAACTTTATTAGGTTAAAGGAAATAGTTCACCTTCAACATGGGTTTTGAACTGAGATAGCAGTTTTGTAGGCCGTGTTTAAAAACCCTTCCCTTTAAGTTTTTTGTACTGAAAAGGCTCTCCAGCCGAATATATTTGACTTTTTTGTCGAAGGAATGTGGGCATAAACAAAAGAATTGCCAAGAATTGGACTTCGGGAGGCCATACAGTATCTTACGCGGAACTACTTTCGAATTCTGATTGCCTGTAGCCATTCGATTCGTTCGTTTGCAATTGCAGAGTACTGATATTAGTTTTGATCAAATGAATAATGTACGTCCTTTCTTTGTGCGGCTGTTTAGATGTAAGCAGCCGGGGATAAGTGTCACGTGCATATATAACGCGCTGTAGTTAATTATGACCTGATTACTGATGTGAGAATACATTAGATTGTTATCACGATACATGGTGTCAGAGTGAAAGTAATGTAACTGAATCAATATTCCCGATATTTTCATAATAGGTTGAATAGATATACCTGAGATTGCAGCGGAATGGATTAAAGTACATACTTAGTATTCGTTAAAAATGACGAACTTACCGCTACCAGGTCCGTTACAGTTAAGACAAAACCAGAATAACCTAGACAACAACGTGGAAACTATGGCTTCCGACAATGGAAAAGAACTATACCATCGCTACAGGATTACAAGAAAAATCCGATGAAGTACTGGTTGCCACCCTATTGACGTGCATCGGTTCCGAGGCAATGCTCATACTGGATGGACTGTGCACAAGCGAAGAAGAACAAAATACTGTAGCGTCAGTTATCGGAAAGTTCCAGGCCTATTGTGTCGTAAAACCAAACGAGACGTATGAAAGATACAAATTCAACATACGTAAACAAGAAAAAGAGGAGAAAGTAGACGAATATGTTGCAAACCTGAGACAAATGACAAGGCCATGCAACTTTGGATCACTGGAAGAGAGTTTGATCCGGGACCGGGTCGTCCTCGGTATACAAGAAGTCAGACGAAGACTGCTACAAGAAAATGATTTGACGTTAACCCAAGCAGTACAGACAATACGAGCTCATGAGACAACATACGATCAGATGAAAGTGATTGCACAACAGGGAACACCACTGCTTGTACAAACGGTACACAGCGGAAGACGACTCCAAACATAGGAATGGTGCAAATACTGCGGCACAAAACATAACGTTTCAAAAAAGAGCAGTGCCCGCGCCTGGGGCAAGTCCTAGCCAGCTCTGTGGCGCCTAAACCACTCAAGCTCTCACAGACATTCTGCTATCGGAATATGTCTGCTGGACATGATTTTCAACCCCAACGAATAGATGATATCATGCACGGAACAAGACGGGTTTCTTCAAAGCACATCTCAATACATTCGGTGTTGAAACCCAAACGGCAAATAAAGCGAAACATGTTCAGCAAGTGAACATCGGGGCAATATCACAGCCGCGAAGATACACGCTCATCTGATGATTGGAAACAATCATATTGAACGGTTCCAACTCGATACTGGAGCCGGTGTCAACGTGTTACCCCAGCATGTCTACAAGAAGGCGTGTAATGATCCACACTTGAAGAAATTGGAGCCATGTCAGATGTCACTTGTCATGTACATCATCACCATGTACGTCATCCACCAGCGCAGTGAAAGGAATATGTAAGCTGACAGTCATAAATCCGAAAACGATGAAGGAGTATCAGGTTGAGTTCCTTGTAGTAGAACAACACTATACTCCATTGTTGGGCGTCAGTGCTGTCCAGGATCTAGAGCTGATAAACGTCAATCATGCAAACATCATGACCATGCAGCAAAGTGACATGACGTCCGACAAAACAGTCAACCAGAAGAAAGAGACAATCGCCAGTGAGTATCATGATGTTTTCACCGGAACAGGTCGATTCCGAGAAAAACTGAAGTTTGAAGTAAACCCAGAGGCCAAACCACACCAGGCTGCGACAAGATCAGTTCCCCTCGCACTGGAAAACAGTCTCAAACGGGAGCTGGAACGTCTTACTAGTGAGGGCATCATAGCTCCTGTAATCGTGCCCACTGATTGGGTGTCCGCCTTGGTTGTTGTTAAAAAGTCAGACGGCAGCCTTCGGCTCTGTTTGGATCCAAAACCGCTCAACAAACAGCTGAAAAGAAGCAAATACCCGATCCCGACATTGGATGACTTAACGTGCCGATTGGAGAAAGCAAAGGTGTTCACCGTCTGCGACGCTAAAAATGGATATTGGCACGTCGACCTCGAAGAAGAAAGCAGCTTCCTAACAACCTTTTGGAACGCCATGGGCGACGGTACAGATGAAGCGCTTACCATTTGGTATAGCTGTAGCCTCGAAGAATTCCAGAGAAGTTGAACCAAGAGCTGGAAGCGTCTAGAATGCGTAGGCCATAGCCGACGACATTCTGATCTACGGGGAAGGCGAAACCTATGAAGAGGCTGTCACAGACCATGACATAAAGCTGAAAGCCCTGCTAGAAAGATGCAGAGAAAGAGGTCTAAAACTGAACATCAACAAAATGAAGCTGAAGCAAAAAGAAGTGGCTTACATGGGCCATCTTTTCACGGATCGAGGTCTGCAAGTTGACCCCGAGAAGACGCGTGCCATACAAGACATGCCAACCCCAAAGGACAAGAAAGGAGTTCAAAGACTACTTGGAATGGTCAACTATCTTCAAAAGTTCTCGCCAAGCCTTTATGAAGATAGGCGGTAGCTGCACCTCTCCGACAGCTTCTGAGGGATGATGTCTCCTTTTTCTATTTGACGAATCAACACATGGCGAGGCGCTGCGGAAAATCAAGAAGCTGATCATCGAAGCACCTATGTCCTCAAGTTACTTCAACACTGAAGAGGAGACTTACTCTCCAGGTTGACGCGTCACAAGAGGGCCTGGGCGCGTGTCTGATGCAGTCCGGCCAGCCAGTCGCCTATGCTTCTCGGTCGCTCTCTAGCGCAGAAAGAGCACTACGCCCAGATTCGAAAAGGAGATGTTAGCGATTGTCTATGGGCTAAATAAGTTTGAGCGATACACCATGGGAAGGAAATTGACGGTACAGTCAGACCACAATACCCCTGGAACAGATTCAAAACAAGAGTCTTGCTGAAACACCGAAACGTTTACAGCGAATGATGCTAGCTGTACAAGAAGTTTGATTTTCTCATAGAGTACAAAAAGGGAACAGAAATGTATCTAGCTGATACGCTTAGCAGAGCTCAGCTCCCTGAAACAAGCTCAGAACAGTTAGAAGCAAATATGCTGCACCGCCTCCAGTCAGATGTGAAGAAGAGGACGAGATAGAACAGCTGAAAGTACAAGACTACTCGCCGATATCGGACAAAACAGCTACACTACTGAGGACGGCATCAGATAATGACAAAGAAGCAAACACACTGGCGGGCTTGATCAACAGAGGATGGCCAAAAGACAAACGGGATGTACCAGTTGAAGCACGCAGATATTTTGAGCTGAGGGACGAGCTGTCCGTCAACGAAGGAGTAATCTTCAAAGGTGATCGAATCTTTGTACCCGTGGCCGCGAGACGGTACGTATTGGAGCGGATCCACATATCACACGCTGGTATACAAACGTGCATACGCAGAGCAAGAGAAGCTCTGTACTGGCCAAACATGAACGAAGACATAAAATAATATGTCTCCAGATGTACAACGTGTGCGGTTCACCAGCCAGCTCAACAGAAAGAAACGCTGATGTCTTACAAAGTACCAACAAGACCGTGGGAAAGAATCGGCTGCGATCTCATGGAGTTTGCAGGCTGGTCGTACCTGGTGACTAAGGATTACTACTCTGACTTCATAGAATGTGACAGAGTACATAGCAAAACCACACAAGAGATCATCAGGCTTCTGAAAGGACATATGGCTCGCTACGGTATTCCAATGGAAACTGCGTCAGCGACAACGGACCTCCTTTCAACTCATGGGAATTCAAACGGTTTGCAGAGAAGTACGAATTCAAACACACAACAAGTTCTCCCGGATATCCACAGTCCAATGGGAAGGCTGAAAATGCTGTGAAACAAATGAAGAGAATGTTGACAAAGACAAGCGAAACAGAAACAGATCCGTATCTGGCGCTGCTGGAAATGCGTAACTTACCATCAGAAAATGTCAGCAGTTCTCCAGCACAACGGCTCATGGGAAGACGCACTCGAACCATGCTGCCGATCCATGGAAAACTGCTCAATCCCGAAGTACCCCCTGATACTGTAAGGGGACTTCAAGAAAGGGAAGAAAAACAGCAAAGATATTACAACAGAGCAGCAAAAGATCTTCCTCCTCTCAAAACGAACACGCCAGTTTTGATGAAACCAAAACCTGGCAAGCAAAGATGGAGGCCAGCCGTAGTTGTTGGCCACGACAGCAACCGATCTTATGCGGTGAAAACGGAGGAAGGTCGG
>VOPJ01010578.1:0-15747 GCA_014673585.1 Semibalanus balanoides | reverse complement strand
AGGTGTGGCTGTTTAAGGTGTGTCTGTTTAAGGTGTGTCTGTATAAGGTGTGTCTGTTTAAGGTGTGTCTGTATAAGGTGTATCTGTTTAAGGTGTGGCTGTTTAAGGTGTGTCTGTTTAAGGTGTGTCTGCTTAAGGTGTGTCTGTTTAAGGTGTGTCTGCTTAAGGTGTGGCTGTTTAAGGTGTGTCTGTTTAAGGTGTGTCTGTATAAGGTGTGTCTATTTAAGGTGTGTCTGTTTAAGGTGTGGCTGTTAAAGATGTGTCTATGTAAGGTGTGTCTGCTTAAGGTGTGACTGTGTGGCTGTGTCGCCGGCCGGTCTCGCCGCCTTGTCGTGGTTTAATATAACCTGCCGGCTGATGACGGATCCGGCTGGCACCGACCGACAGTCATTGGTGCTGATAGTGATGGATTACCTCGCACCCCAGCTGCAGAGCTGATCAATGCCGCGTCCACAGTCAGGCTGTAGGGTTTGTCAATATATTTACATATTATTAGAAAAGGGAAGACCCCAACCAATGATAGAGATCCCAATCATAGCATACGTCACTTCAAAGTTTAAAGCCAGTTACTTCTTTAATGACTTGAAATTCTATTCAATTCAAACTAAAGCCAAGTGCAGCTAACACAGCGCCTTCGAAAATCAAACTTGTCCGGACAAACACTATCAATTATTTGTATTGTTTATACAGTGCGCCAGTGGTGCACCGATTCTGTTTTAGACGTCCCTCTGCGCTGAAAGCAGCCCGCAGCTGATTGGTAAAGCTTAAAACGACGACCAATCAGAATAGGCGACACATCCACCGTCCTGAAAGATCGGTCCCATCTTCCAAGATTTAGTAGCTAAATGGCTCTCGATGGTACGGATAATTTACCATATGTGAGATATCCCGGCATATTCTGGAGGAATATAATATGAAATACCGAACATCCAGGAACATAGTTTTCCCAAAAGCCATTGACTGACTACCATTTAACACATTATATTTAACCCTATTAGTGGCAGGCTCCCGGCTACCCCTATTAGTGGCAGGGGGGGGCATATTCGCCCCCCGGAGATCTCAAAATCTACCCGTCCGATTTTCAAAAATCAGACGGTGATCGATTCACCTCAACATGATCTACATTTCTAAAAAAACGAATGTTATAAATCTTAAATAGGGGGGCCAATTTGGGGGGCCAAAAAAGTACATAAATTAGAGTAATTTTTTGATTCCCACATACAGCTGCCATGTTTATACACCGATTTTGAAATTCAATCATAACAGTGATCGATAGACATTGAATAGGAAAGTTGATTGTGATGACGATTGTCGAAAAATTCAAAAAATCATTAGGCGTGTGTGCAAGGTCACTGAATTTTGGGGTCGAAGTTAAAAGCGGGGACATGCTAATTCAAACGTTTTTTGATGGCTTTTTTCTAAATGAATGCAATAGTTCGTTATTTTTACATCCATACAAAATAGTTTTTAAACATATTTTTGTACACATAGCGGTGCCAGGTTTAAACGAAAAAGGGAAGGCCAAAGTATACAAAATATGATCAGCATGTCATGCTTTGACCACGGAATATAAATCCTTACTGGTCTAAGATAGTTCCATTTTTTGAATGCTGCAAATCATCATAGCGTATCCATGATCCATTTGGGGAGGTGTAAAAATCTTTTTGATACAAATAAATCCCGCTAATATATACTAACTAGTCAACAATTACTAGGTTTTGCTTGCAATTTTCAATTCAACAATAAAGTTACCCCGCTTTTTACCCTAGCCTTGGGCTCGCCTATTCTCTCCAAATTTTTCAAAAAGGACCCCCTGGTCTTTTTTCAATCGGAAAAACTGCAAGTATGTATGTCCTTTTGGTAGGCCCATGTACATCAAAGTTTTCTTGGAATAATATGCCCCTTTTTTCGATCCTGAGCGCGCCTCTGATAAATGTATTTAATTTTCTCTCCTTGACTCTATGTTCAGTCATATTCTCAACTAATTCTGTTTATTGCACGCGTTAATCGCTGGTAAATATCGTATCAACTATGCAAGGTTACCCCCTTTTTCCTGTGCCTGGCACACGCCTTGAAACTCAAAAACCGTAACAAAAATTATGCCAAAATTGGCAGGAGAAACTTCTCCAGGTAGCATCTTCATACATAATCTCGAATTTATATTGTCTGATTGACTGTCAGCTAAGGCGTTTTCAATACTTTTTGGAAATCCCCCCTTTTCAAGTACCTGAAACCACCTCTGCCGTAAAAAAATACAATATATCATGGACATCAACTAATTTTGAACTTATTTAAATCACCGTAAACCTATGCAACTTCTTCATACTTGAGGCAGTTAGGAAGAATCCGTGAAGCCCGTAATTTCCCGTATTATCGCCAAATGTCGCCGAAAAATCCTCCCAAAAATGGGCCCTGGAACCGCCTCTGTTCAAGTCAAAACTCCAAATTTTGACTCCAGATGTGAAAATCAATTTTAGGAAAAGTCCGAAAGTTTCATCAACCTACTCGCCAAGACCGTTTCGGAGATATCTAAGAAAAACATGAGGGGTGGGCAATATTTGCCCCCTGCCACTAATAGGGTTAACTTACAAGAAGGTAAAACATAATAGTTGCTTTGTATTTTATAATGCACTAACAGCAGTTCTTAGACAGGCTCAACCACTCATCTGGGTCTAGGGAAATGTTTACAGAAAAGGCTAAAAAATATCCATTCCACGGAAATTATTTCCACGGAATAGATCATTTTAATGCTATGTAAACAGGCATAATAATCATATTGCTAGCATACCACGATAATCATAATTACATGTATATCATGCTACACTTGTTTCTTTGTAACACTCATTTTCTCAATTGTCAATATATACCTAGCCTAACTAGAAGCTCCCATCATTGGTGGAAAATGCAATAAGGCAGGTGTGGCCAATGCCACGCCAACTTTTAAGTTGGTGTGGCAGAGCCACGTCAACATTTCTTTTTTTTACTGCAAATATATTGGAGCATTTTGTCAGGTAGTGCAAAATAGTAATACCTTTTGGCCACACGATCTTTAGAAACGATTCTCCACTCATGGTTTTCATTATATGCATGTTGACTGTTCAGCCTGAATAGTGAATATTGCTCACAGCTCTCACACCATTGTTTGTATCTGCGGTCTGCCGTTTTCTGCAGGCACTGCAGGGTGGACTGGTGATGGTGAGCTTCTACAACCGTTTCCTCACCTGCGGTGACACTGCCACCGTGGATGACGTCATAGGTGAGACTCGGTGACCAGACCTGGTGACGGTAAAGTGATGATCGGTGACATGATGCCGAAGGGGGAGTGTGACGGGAAGAGGCACACTAGCGTGACGCGTCATTGGTCACTGGTCAATGCACACAGATTCAGTTTACAATTTACATGGTTATTTATATGAAATGACTAGCTACCAGAGTGTGCTTTTTGTTTTGTTTCAGCTCACATTGAGCACGTACGGTCGGTGGCTGGAGTGGAACATGTCGGTCTTGGTGCCGGCTACGACGGAATCAACCTGTGAGTCTTACAGCCTCTGCGTTTACAGCCAACGCCGCTCTCAAACATTACAGCATGAGGAGATGAGTTCATTTCAACACGGTATCGCATAATTAGAGGCTATTTAAGTGTCAACTAAAGCCTGGTTAATGCTTGATAGAGATGCGGACTGGGCTCCAAATTTGGGCTTTCACGGCGGCCGAGCCTGCCTTCCTCTGGCCGGCTTGGCGATTGGAAAAACATTTGTCTCTGTATGATGTATGCATATTTGTTTTGATTGTGTTTCGTTAACATTGTGATGGCGCTACCTAAGCCCTTACCTTAAACTAACAGTTTAACATATTTCTCCTCTTACATAACTAATTGTCATATATGATATATCCATTCCCCTTCCCTAAAAGAAGCGACATCTATACCTGCACAATGTTTCGTTTCAAGTATCTGATGGGTGGTTTGCTGCTGCACCTGCTTTATTTTCACAAAATATACTGCCGGTGGAATCTGGTCGAATCAGAACATAATCCTAACTAGCGCTGTATATCCGATCGCCAGGAGGTATCATCAAGCCAAGACAATCTTGATGCGCTTGCCTGTTGCGTAGCTATAAAACTACATTTAGTGTGATATCAAGCTATTGGCAGCACATATTACATGACTTGCCGGCTTTGGCCCATTTATAGATAAGTATCGCATTGTTTGGAGTTGCACCAGGGAGATTCGTATTTCGTGGAGGTTTGTGAAACGTACGTTTCACAAGTCTGCACGAATTATACGGTTTCCGATTTTTTTTGTCTCAAATTATTGTTTTATGCAGTTCAATGTCGAATGTATGAGACTGTTACTGAACTTGTGTGGGTTCCAAGCATGAAAGTATTCTCAACATCAGACTCTAGGCAAACTCCCCTGGCAAGAATTTGCATATTCGACTGTCAAGATAATTACATTTACAGAAAGTTTACTATTCGCGCAAACTTCTCCTTTCCAGCTGAATGCAAAACAGACAAATGGTTCTTGCTAAAGTACACAGCTCTAATAACCCGATTAACGTCGCAGTCGAAACTTCCAGCCGTTAACACAGCATCGTTTTGTCTAGAGTAATACATTCTTCACACTTTGTGAACTAATGCCCATACATCTCGATGACTCTAGACTCGGTCCTAACTACATGGCCACACGATACTTCTACAGTTATAGATTTGTTCGGCTAAGTCGAACCGGAGTGTCTGTCGTTCTAGCTGTGCCTGTATACAATGCCAGAGTTTCTGTTATTCTGAGCGTGCCTGTATACGGTGCCAGGGTGCCTGTCTGTCTGAGCGTGCCTGTATGTGGTGCCAGAGTGCCTGTCTGTCTGAGCGTGCCTGTATACGGTGCTGCAGGGTGCCTGTCTGTCTGACCGTGCCTGTATACGGTGCTGCAGGGTGCCTGTCTGTTTGACCGTGTCTGTATACGGTGCTGCAGGGTGCCTGTCTGTCTGACCGTGCCTGTATACGGTGCTGCAGGGTGCCTGTCTGTCTGACCATGACGTGTCTGTATACGGTGCTGCAGGGTGCCTGTCTGTCTGACCATGACCGTGTCTGTATACGGTGCTGCAGGGTGCCTGTCTGTCTGACTGTGCCTGTATACGGTGATGCAGGGTGCCTGTCTGTCTGACCGTGCCTGTATACGTCGTGTGCAGGGTGCCTGTCCTGTCTGACCGTGGCCTGTATACGGTGCTGGCCAGTGGTGCCTGTCTGTCTGGACCGTGCCTGTATAGGTGCTGCAGGGTGCCCTGTCTGTCTGACCGTGCCTGTATACGGTGCTGCAGGGTGGTCCCTGGTCTGTCTGAATCGTGTCTGTATACGGTGCTGCAGGTGCCTGGTCTGTCTGAGCGTGCCTGTACCGGTGCCATGCAGGGTGCCCTGTCGGCCTGGCGGATCACCTCCTACCCGGTGCTGGTGGCTCGGCTGGTGGCGCGGCCGAGCTGGTCGTACGGTGCTGCAGGGTGCCTGTCTGTCTGACCGTGCCTGTATACGGTGCTGCAGGGTGCCTGTCGGCCTGCCGGGCACCTCCTCCTACCCGGTGCTGGTGGCTCGGCTGGTGGCGCGGCCGGGCTGGTCGTACGGTGCCAGGGTGCCTGTCTGTCTGACCGGGCCTGTATACGGTGCTGCAGGGTGCCTGCCGGCCTGCCGGACACCTCCTCCTACCCGGTGCTGGTGTCTCGGCTGGTGGCGCGGCCGGGCTGGTCGGAGCAGGATGTCCGCCATCTGATCGGCCTCAACTTCCTCAGGGTGTTCAGGAGGGTGGAGCAGGTGAGCCGCGCCGCGGTACCCGCGCAGTGCACACCCTTACGATGCTCACTGATCAGTGAATTACCGCTGTTACGACACAGTTATGAGTAGTTACTAGCTAGCTAGTCACTGAGACTGGTGCGGTGGATAGGTTTCCGTCAGCTACCGTTAGATGACACTACCATTAGCTGCATGCTCATTGTTCACTACTGAATGCGATGCGACCATATGAGAAAATAATATTTTTTCACCTTGTTTTCTGTTAATCATTGTCAATATTTTCCTGATACCTTCATGTCCCGTAACTCATGTCTCCTTATAGCTCAAGTACATCATTTATCTAAGAGACATGTTTTTCAAGGCAAATATAATTGCTGAATGTTACGCAACGGTAGTTGACGACCCGGTGGCTGCCAGGACGGGCTGATGCAGCTGACTCGGGTGTTTATCCTCAGGTGCGGGACCTGCTGAGCGCCGAGCAGGCTGTGCCGCTCGACCAACTATGTCCCATAAGCCGGCATCTCATCACCAACAACTGCAGCTACGTCGGCTACCAACGGTGGGCCTGACCGGATGCGCGCTCAGGACCTCCGCTCGCCTCCGCTCTGCCGAGTCAGAGAGTCCGGTCAGCCGGGCGGGCTTTACGAACCGGAGCATGGCGAGAAACAGTGCAGCCAAGGCACTTAAGTATGAGTGTCACGACGTGTGTGTATGTGTTTTAATTGAGTGCCTCACCTGATCAACTTGCTACACAATGGCGTCTCCAAAGTTCACTTGGGCACACAGAGTGAGCGGCGGAACAGGTGAACGAGCCGGCGGCGCCGCCGACGACCTGAAGCCGAGCCAGGGACGGCCGCGGGCTGCGAGTGACCTTGAACTGGACCGAGGACGGCCGTGGACCAATTGCGGAGCGGCAGGCCCGGGCAGTCGCGGCGGCGCGGCGGCTTCAGCTCAGCCGGCACTCGTTTCAGGCTTCGGGAGTGGGAGGGATGCAGTCATCTCCAAAACGGTAGGTCAGCTGATTGATGCGACATTGGTCAAGAAAGCAACATCAGATATCACGCTGACAGGGTAATATTCTTGGTTGTCTCAATTTGGTCCATACTAGGTGCACAGGGCCTTCTTGGTGTGCTGATTCCGGAAATGTACCATTATAGGGTGGTATTTTTCGTTGTGTTTGAGTTACACGCCTTGTAACTTTCGAACAGCGTATTGCTCTATGTCTCGATTTGTCACAACACTTGTATACGGGACCTTCTTGATAAGTCGATTCCGAAAATGTATCTTACTGGGGTAGTCATTCACGTTGTTATTGAGTTACCAGACTTGTAAGAAGACGAATCAACGGACTCGGCTTGTCCCCGTTTTGTGGTCAGCCCGTCGGCTTCTGATAACGATCAGGGTTCACTATGCTTCGGCTGAGATGCAAGTTTGGTCTTACAATGCTTATATTCTGGACTTCAAAGATACCTAGATTATGTACTAGGTTTATTATACCTAGTCTTGCATACAATGTAGTTAAATATACCAAGGTAAACGTAACTTAGACATGTTATTGGTCTGGAGTTCAAAGAATATTGTGTGGCTCGTGTATCGGACCTGCATCTCGTCAGCTGGGCAGCGAGCGAGCCATGACCGTTATAGGAAACAGTTGCTGTATTTTGTTAATGAAAAGAACACAAATCCGCATGTGTTTTGTGATATTGTATTTTGTTAATTAAAGAACACAAATCCGCATGTGTTTTTACAAATGAAAAGGAACAGTTTTCATTTTTAGTTCCATCCGAAGGGTTCCTCCGGAAAAATATGATAGCGAAGTTATCGCGAAAATATGTAACGGTTCAAACAGACTGGTTTTTGTTTAAACTTTCTTCGAGCGTTCAATCACGTTGCATTTCGGAACATAAATGATCCAATCACCGTTTGATTTAGGGAAAACATTTTTGAGAAATGATTCTTTCCGATGCAAAGAATCAAACAACATATTGCCTAATGCTGGCTATATACCTTTGGGCTATGCATATGCTACGCCACTATGGCAGGACACTGGAACATTTTACATCCGGCAGATACAGGAGCGTCACAATCAATGCTGAATGCACCAGACATTAGGCTGGGAAAATATATTTTATGGCCGTGCGTGCTAATATTAGCGCACTCATTTGTAGCAGTGTTCGTCACGGGACCACCAACCCCCAGCCCAGCCCGGACCGGGCCCATGAACACCGAGCCCAGGCCGGACCAGGCCCATGAACACCGAGCCCAGGCCGGACCAGGCCCATGAACACCGAGCCCAGCCCGGACCGGGCCCATTGAAACACCGAGCCCAACCCGGACCAGGCCATGAACACGAAGGCCCAACCTGGACCAGGCCCATGAAACACCAGCCAGGGCGGACCAGGCCCAATGAACACGCGAGCCCAGCCGGAACCAGCCATGAACACCGAGCCCACCCGACCAGCCCATGAACACGAGCCAGGGCCCAGACCAGGGCCACCAACCCCAGCCAGGCCGGACCAGGCCCATGAACACCGAGCCCTGGCCGGACCAGGCCCATGAACACCGAGCCCAGGCCCAGACCAGGCCTAGTCAAATTCATCATATTTAGGCCCTTGCTTGGTCCGGCCCATTCAGATAAAGCATATAATTATTTTTGCAAAATTTGCATTAATTATCCTAGTATATTTACTTATAAACTGTAAATGTGAAATAATACCAGTAAGGCGCCGTAACGAGCGCGCGCGAAGGGAACTTATGATGAATTTCAACTAGATCGGTCAAGTAGTTTCTGCGATCAAAAAAACGGATGCGCACGTGCAGAGGCACCCCTCCCCTAACTTGTGGGAAAGCGGCGGCTGAGGGGTGCCTAACCACACACCAAGCTGGAAAACAATCGGTTCAGCCGTTCATGAGATCAATAATAGGCCAATAGGGGTGTGCACGTGCGCACGTGCAATCCCTGACTTGTGGGTAAGCGGCTGATGAGGAGTCCTAGCCAAACACCAAATTTGCACACAATCGGCCCAGGCTTTGCCGATTTTTTTGCGAGAAAATACTTTTTAACACCCTTCACGGGGCACGCGGCACGCGCAGTGGTAGTCACACACATGAGTCGGCTCTGGTGTCAAACAGGGTAGGGCGGATCTCAGCAAAGAAGTCCGCTTGTCAATCATACTTGCGGTAGCAGAGATATAAGCTTCCCGAAAGCGTCTCCATGGGTTGGGCTGGGCCGGGCCGTTCGGAATTACTATTTCTCTTCCAGATACTACGGAAGGACGAGCGAGCGCTTTGCGCTCGCTCGTAATCACTCACCATGTGTATTGTGTATTGCTGTGGAAGTAAACAACTGATTAAACTATTTTTAAGCTCTGACCTGCCTTGCGCAGCACGCGCATTACTTCAACATTCTTAGTCCAGGTTCGTACAGAGCGCAGTGATTTCCTAAAAGATGAGGTCCGGCGCAGGCCCAGCCCATGGCCCATGGGCCAGCCCGGCCCATGACGAACTTTGATTTGTATGACCCAGTATCGTCTATTGACGTCATCGCTTAACTTTTGTAGTAAAAAATACAATGCTCAAAAAAGGGGATGCGATTGATAAAAATATTTGATATACTCCCAGAAGACAAACCTGTCTGATTCCACCGATAGGTTATTGGATCTAAGTGCTGATGTCATCTTCACCTGAGAAGACCATCTTCAATCACCTTCATTAATGCGCAATGCTGAAAGTCATCGGGATGTTTGCAATGAACAGATCAAAGTTTATGGTGGCACGGCATATTTTAGCATGTTAACTGGGGGGAGGATCTCTTCCCCGCAGTGTCTTGAAATCCCCCCCCCAGTGGATGCAAAAATACCCCGCAGTTGACTGTGAGAAAAACTGAACTGTCCCGACGATCCGATGCCACCCTCCCCTGGTCAACATTTCGCTGACGAGACGAAGCGAAAGGTCTTCCCATAAACTCGAATCCTAGATCCGCCAGAGGAAATTTCCCGCAGTGAAAACTCCTTAGAAAAGGCCTTGTATGGCGGGATAGTGCAACAGCGTGTGGATGGGACTGGTACTTGCCTACCGCAGCCCCAACGACCATGACATTACAAATACATCAACCAGTTATCTGCAACTGCTGTCAGAATGCGGAGAAAGGCTTATTGCTTGTCAATATCCGCTGACGGTGAATACCTGAATGCCTCTATAATCCCTGCTGATGGCACACTGATGAAGTCACAGAAATGTCGAAATTGTATTGATCTACGACGTTTTCTTTACGTGCTACTGGCTGTTATTATTCCCAGCCGTCGCATATCGCAACGAATATGAATAGTGAAGGTTTATCACCAAATCCCATGTCCAACAAGATTGGTCCTAAAATCTTTAGAGTTTTGAAATGACAATCCAGGGCGTTTTTAAGGGGTTTTGACTGGGGTGGCAACTCGGCGATCAGGGACGGCAATTATATAATTTGGGGTGGCAGTGGCCAGTTGATGGATTGGAGGCGGGCATGCATTTCCAGGGGGATTAAAAATAGAGACAGCAGCTCATGATAAAGCTATATCATGATATATGTGTCCGAAAGGAGGCGGCTTTTATTATCCAGGGGCATTTTGTGGTGCCGGGGGGCGGCATCATCTTATGAAGAAGCGCAACGCTCCTGTCATGGGTGGGTAAATCGATGACGTTATGAAGACATTGCGTGCTTTTAAGGCTTAAATAGACCAAATGGACCTGAAGGGTGGATGTCATGACGGGAGTAAGTCAAGTCTGTTGATTCACCATATAACAAGTCTGGTAAGGGCTTTTCGCCCCTAACTAAGCTAGAGCTTTGATTACAAAACAAGTGTGTTTCTTGTGATGAGAGGAAGCCATTTAACCTCAATTTCAAGGAACTGTGTCAATAGGTGACCTCTGAGGTCATAAATATCATCAAATCTTAAATGTATAAAAATTGTATACTGATCAAGCTAAAATCGTGATCGAACATCTTAATATGCTTAATGGGTGCCAAACTTGAAATCAGTGTTACAAAATGTCCTTATAACTGCCAAACTTCAAAAAGGTCCTTTCAGGTCATCTAAGGTCTGTGACCACGGTTGAGCTGTGGAATCGCATGACCCATTTGTAACATATTATTATGTAAAATTGATCCCAGATTTGAAATCAGCGTCACAAATTGTCTTAGAAACGGCCATGAAAGCCCCCAAAAAGTTATCTGAGGTCATCGGAGGTCAGTGACCTCGGTTGACCTCTGAAAATGTCAGTCGAGGTCACAATCTCAGCGGAAGTCACAACTGTCTCCTGACAACACCTGTGAATATGCCCCTGAGCAACAAACACTAGGATACTGCACATGTAACAAGGATCGATACTCGGGGACGCCAGGTACCCCTGACATGACCTTTTGAAACAGGTTGTAGGTCACGGGACATGAAAGTTGGAAGTTCGAAAGTTTCAGAATATTTGTCAAATTGTTCAAAAATAAGGTAATGAAAGTTTCATTGCGATCGGTTGATAGCTACGCGAGTAATTAAAAAAAAGAGAATGGTGGCATCCACCCCCGTACCCGGGCGAGGTTTGAAAAGACCCAGTACATCAATTTGGTGGCAAAAAGAAACTCCTCGCAAATATGCTCTTGGAATGTTACAGGGCACATCATTTGAAAACAACATAAAATAATACCACATAGAGGTACATTTTCGGAATCAGCGCATTACAAAAAATGGTTCACACTCGGCATGGGGTATTAACTGAAATAACTGTTTTGAAGCCCGTGTTGAAAAATCCCTGTCTGCAAGTTTTTTTGGCTGAAAAGGCTCTCCAGCCGAATATATTTGACTTTTTGTCGAAGGAATGTGGGCCTTAGGCAGAGAATGTCAAGAATGTGGTCCTTACAAAGGAAAGCGCATACCTGGACAGATGCTCATTGCTCTATAGCCTATGCCTATGTATATATACAATCAGCCAATCAGCTTGCAGCTTTCGATTACCTCCGAATCTGATTGGCCGGAGCGCGACTGCTTTCGAATCTGATTGGCTGAGCATTTGATTCATTCGCGCGACGTAAGGACCAGCGACTAAAAAGTATGCATATAGTTTTGATAAAATTAATTATCTACGTCTTTCTGTCCTGAATCGGCGCGATGTATGACTATTTTTGACAATATGAAAAGAAGTATTTCAAAATATAACCCAAATGTGTTTGGAAAAAACAATCCAAAGTGAACTATTTCTTTGAGGAGGCCTGAAACACTAGCTTGGGGTAAATCAAAAGGTGCCATGTCAACTGAGCCAGTGACAATAATGCGTCAGGTCAACTGCGCCAGGGACAACTGCGCTAGTGACAACTGCGCTAGTGATAGAAGACACAGGGCCTTTTTTAATATATAATATATGATAGAAGATGACAGGGCCTTTTTTAACGTGCTAGCTGGGAGGGGATGATTTTTCCCCTGCAGTGAATTGAAATACCCCCTCCCCCAGTGGACATAAAAATCTGCCGCAGTTGTCAGTGTATAAAAACACGCATTTTCTCAACGCTTCTTCGCGTTGACGACCCGACGCTGGCGACTGGCGGGTCCATGGAGAGTGGGAGCATTTAGGGTCATGCCCCCTCAAGGGCTTAAAGAGGCCTCTTTGTCCGCTCCAAACGACCAAGCCTCACAATAAAAATCGATAGTTTATTTAATGTGTAATTAGTAATCACTTTGCCTCTGCGCTATAAATACAAGTTTCGATGGAAACAAATAGCTGGTTATTGCTCGTCTTTAACCCTATTCCCTGCGGGCGGCCAGAATTACGTTAAACTGCGGGGGGCAGATTCTGCCCGTCAGAAATCTCGAGAACCGCTCGGCCGATTTCGATGGAACAAACACCATTTTGCTCGTCATAACAAGATATTTCCTTTTGGACCCCGACGTTTTTGTTTGTTAAAAAATTGAGGGGGCAGAGGGCGAGAAATACGAAAATTTTGTGTTTTTTATGTTATTGCGGCCATGTGATTCAACAGATTTGCATGCACATTTTTTTGCTGCCAACGTAATAGTTTTTAAATACAAAACAGGAAAAAGTACAAAAAAAAATCATATGCGTATTCAGGGGATGACAAATAGGGGGATTTTCTTATAGCAAGTATGTGCTGTCCGTGATTGTTTTGGACGATATGAGCGTCACATATGGGCTTACATGTGGGCCGCTAGACGATCAGAGGGGACCCTTGACCTTTACATAATAAGAATGCAGTTTTGCAGGGAATACAGCTCAAAATTTTACGACACTCCGCGGCGCAACTTAACTACCGGGTCTTTCTCTAAAAGTGCACTTTTAATTTGCTCATTTTGGGCGTGTACAATGGATTATTATAGGTAAAATTGGTGTCATATGGTCGAGTACAACCGGAAATTTTGGTATTCGGTCATTTTAACGTCGTCTGTCGCATGCGAACATGCTTTTGAAAACTTTCATATCCCATGTCAAACTCGACTTTGGATAATTTCACGACAAAAGACGTCGGTAAGGATGTGCCCAAGAGAGGCACATTCTTACGTGAATTATGACTTAGTGGCACGTCCATAACATATTTTTATTCTGGTACGAAAATGCTGCGGGAAAATCAGCAATCTCAAAGCAGCATTCAGCCAATCCAGCTATTGCGATGGCTCCGTTCTCTCCTCGCCGAGCTCAGCGTAAAAAGCGATCGGATCATCAGTCGCCCCACTGCCCACCCCTGGCCCGCCAAGAGTCCCGACATCTCACCCCTGGATTACTGCTTCTGTGACGTCGCTATGGCCGACCTACAGAAGACACCACGAGCATCACTGAGGGATCTGAAGGCGATGGTGGAGGCCCTTGCTGAGTCAGTCGAGGAGGAAGAAGTGAGCCGAGCTGTGCGGCACCTGCGCTGCCGGGCAAAGACCTGTGTGCACCTGCACCCTTCGAGTCTCAGCTTGCCAAGCTGAGACAGCACTTCTGTGTAAATTTTCGGGTTCGGACAACCACCGAAAATTTTAACGTTTACTCGAACAATGATAAAATATAGGCCGCACGTGCACAAATTTGGCATTGTGTACCAAGCACGACGTTGGCGCGCCTTCAAACACAACAATTATCACTGCCAAGTCCGACGAAATCGAGTCTGACATTGGATAGCAATGTTTCGAAAGGCATGTTCGCATGCGATAAACAACGTTTAAAATAACCGAATACCGAAATGTCTGGTTGTACTCGACCATATGATGCCAATTTTGTCTATAGTAATCCATTGTATGTATGTACATGCCCAAAATGAGCAAATCAAAATGATACAAATCGTGTCGTTTCTCAGCTCATTTATTTGTTTTGTTGCTATTTTCCTTTATCATTGGGCAAAATAGTTCGCTTTAACATTTTTACCGCAATTTTAAGCGCAAAACAACATTTTTAGAGGTCCACGCCATACACAATGCGACGGATTGATGATAATGCATATCCAGGACATAAGACTTTACATTTTCGCGCCGCTCCACGGCGCAATTTACTATAGAGTTTCAGGTTTTGGACTTACACAAATGTTCCAAGCTGGTATAGCTGATTTTAAATAGGTGTCATTTGTTCCAAAGTTGATATGGCAGCTTGCTAACTCCAGCTCCTTATAGTTGGTATGGCCCAGAATATACATGTCATACTGCATTCTCTATCCTTGTAACGTGCCTTTTCATCCGTATTTTGGCACTTTCAACGCTTGGGAAGGGTCCCTTTCAACGCCACTGGCGGATCCAGGGGGTGGTCATCAGGGGTCTAAGACCCCCCTGTTGGAATCTGGGGCATTCAATACAAGTATGCCCCCCACCCGCACGTTCCCTGCACTGAACGTGAAAAATAATAATCTTAGGAGGATACTGGAAAGTTAACAATTTTGTGGGGAAAGATAACAATATAGCCATATATAGCCTTGTCTTGATGCACAGGCTCTAACCAAAAGTCCAAAAGTGCCCAGCTGTAGTTTGGTTCTGCGCCAGTATTTGGCATCTAGTGCACCATAAATGTCTACGGTAATCTCCGCTGATCCCTTATTTTGCTGCAAGCGGCTGAGCCGCTCAGAGCGGATTAGCCCATGTAAACACGCCGGTGATCCGGATCACGGCCACGCCACTGAGCCTGATCTAATCCTTCTGTAATCTACCTAGGCCCATGGAAACAGGGTCAATTTGTCGTTAAAATTGCCTTTGCAGCAGTCAACATCGAGCTACCCGCAGTTTAAAACTGAACATTTCGCGCCGCTTTGCGGCATGACACACTTTTCGCAATTGCTAAAAAAAAAGAAAATGTTCTTATGAATTCCACTTTGTGTTTCTGGCAGAGTCTCTCCTTGACGATAGTTCCTGGCCCCAGGGCCCACTTCTTTTTAACAACATCAACTTTCAAGCGGGCTACATGTTAAGCTAGCAAGCCTGCCGAGTTCCGAAAAAGGCGACGCGAACGCAAGGACGCGGACATCGGCACCCGGAAGCTGCTCCAGCGGTGCTTAGCTTACTGGACCGAAGAGCTAATAATGGAGACCAGACCAGGACCATCTCCCCAAGGTGTCTTCCACCAGGCTCCCCCAGATCCACAGGGATCATTTATGTGCGGAAAAGTCGTTCTGGCTCTTGCTGCTTTCAAACCAATTGCACTATTACCAGTTGTTTGTTACAGTTCGCTGCACATATGTATTGTATACTAGGTACACTGTGTTATGTTCTGGACATGGGGCCGGAACGTGCTGCCACCTAGCGGGGAGTTGGCATCAGCTGTGGAGTACGCTGAATCCGGGGCTCGCCAGGGGGATTCGGACGCGTGCAAGGGTGTGCAGTGGTCTCCCTCGAGTCTGTGCATACTGTGGAAATATAAGTGCAAATATGAAGTGCAGTCTGCAGGGATCCTACCGGATCACATACAGCTCTGAGTGAACTGTTCAGATGAAGAACAGAACAAATGGCGACTAGGATGTTCAAG
>VOPJ01010577.1:0-68828 GCA_014673585.1 Semibalanus balanoides | reverse complement strand
TGGTTGGGCCTGGTGGTGCCCCCACCGCAGTGCACAGATACTTTCAAGAGAGACTGTACATACAATGCTGGACGTTGGTTCTAATACGAGGATTATGCCGCACCCGCGTTGGTCCTGAATATGAGGATTATGCCGCACCCGTGTTGGTCCTGAAGTGGGCAAAATCTGGTCATGCGGCGAGCGCGATGTGGAGTGGCTTTATGAGGACCGTGTTGGTCTTGAAGTGGGCAAAATACACATACCGAATCCTGCAATAAAGACGAAGTTAGATTATCGTCTCAAACGTAAAGGAAAACTTTCTACAGCACTTAAAGTACGTTCATGCATGTATGTCAACAACAATACACATTGATAGACAAAGTAGCCAAAGATAAATATGCATTTTGCCAACTACCAGCTAAGCAGTAATACAGCATGTTAAATTTAATAATAAAAAATGATGGAACAGTGTCAGAAACATTATTCAACCGTTACGCTGTAGCTAGTTGATAAGACGGAATTTTCACTCCACATGCGCCGAACATATTAACAAGGAGCGACTTGAAACATCAATATTTGACTACTGAAAACTGGCTTTTGCGTGCAAAGTTATTATCAAATACGTGCTGGTGAACATTATTTTTCCAAATTCAAAAATATAAATAATATATTTATAGAAAATTATATCTCCTCTATCGAAGGCTTATATATTAAAGTCAATGCTGGCAAGAAAAAAACATAACTTGTAGTGACCATATTATAAAAAGGTGATTTTACTTATCCCGACATTGACTGGGGTCTGATCTGAACACCATAGACTGGGAGGTAAACGTCTCCCCCCCCCCAGGTTATCTTCCGAACCAATGATCGCAACGAGACGCGCAGTGCAATGTGGCATTCGAAAGTGCTCAGACAAATCTGAAGCACCTTCGAAAATCTCAAATTGAGGTCACATGTCAGGTCACGGTCAGGTAAAATGTCAAAATAAATGTATTTGCGTGTATGAATCATACTTTCCATCCAAAGCCTTCGATTGCGACTGTAATCACCCAAAGTGCTCTTAAACGTATGATACACATCCTCCGTGATCGAAAAGGAGATTATTGGCAAAGGTCAATGTCTGGTCACAAAAGTTCACTATACGCAAAATATCTGCAAAATTTATGCAACACATGTTTATGGATCATGTTTACGCATTAGCATGGGAAGCGATGGTGATACTCATTTGACCACTAACCTTCATGCATATGGAGTAAAGGTCAAGTCAAGGTCAAAGTAAGGTCAGAAAATAAAAGTTTTTGAAATTGATAAATATAATCCAAAAAGTATGTTTCTAGACAAGTTTTGTCTAAAAAATACAGTGCTGACATATGCATGTATCATGTCAAAAAAAGACCAAAAACGCAATTTCAAAATGTGACGTCACGAGTTACCAGCACTGTAAACAAAATTACTTGGTCAAAAATAAATATATCATTTTGAAATTTGATTTCAGTTGTTTGCATATAGTTCTCTGTCATATCTTCCTTTTTTATATCTTTGAAAATTTTGATTTTATAGTCATTTTCCAAAGAAAAGACAATTTTGGGGTAAAAAAATCCACAAAATTTGAAAATCTGAGATTGCCATTTTGTAGCTCTTATTATTAGCAATCTTTATCCGTTTTCGGAGTGCATTTTGCTTATTGTGTTGCCTTTATACAGTCCAAACTTCAGCTGATTTAGGTATGTGTAAAAACTGCGTGTAGTGACGTCACTAAATTCAATATATCTCACAAATTTATCAACAAAATTGCCTTTTTTCGTACAGAAGACTTGCAATTAATGTAGAAAAAGGTAACCAAAGTTTCACGTTGATAGCGATAATCGTTTATGAGTTATGACGAAAAAACGGCAGAGGGCGTTAAGCGCCCCCAATCAATACCGGTTTAAAATTGCGTAAAAAAATATGGCATAAATTTATAGTTTATGATTATTATTATGTTATATAGGTTTAAATGACTCCTATAATTTATATGGGAGATATTTCCCGTTGAAAATGAAAGGTTTGAACAAAATCGAATAATGCCTGAGGCTATACCTCGAAAACCATTTGACGGAGGAAGCTTAAAATATCTCAGCTTGAATCTACGGCCCAGATAACCCCCTGAACGCAGTTTAATCGAAATCTTAGATGTAGGGTGTTATGGCTTGGTCGCTCTGTCATGGAATGCCCCAGCTCCTAAAAGTTGGTATGGCCCATAGTTATACCATACCTGTCTTAATTTGCCAATTAACCGTAACCATGTGTCCACTGTCCACCCACAGTTGTCAGTCCAAATCACTTCCACTATTGCATAATCCATCCTTATCTTTTCATCTGGCCCTCTTCAACGCCTAGGGAAAGGTGGCCCTTTCAACGCTCGGAAAGAGAGGCCTCTTTCAAAGCTCGGAAAGGGGCCCTTTAAACGCTCAGGAAAAGGGTCCCTTTCTAGGCGCCCCTTCACCAATTTACGGAAATCCTGGCTACGTGCCTGAGAGTGGGCCCTTTGAAAAGTGAGAATGGCTGTCGTGAAGTTGAGAGGGCCCTCTTGTGAAGGCCAGACTGGGGCTTCTGAAGGCCAGACAGGGGCCTCTGAAAGCGATAATGAACCCTCGCAGGTCAGGTTAAAAGTTTAAGAAGATTAGAACCAGACTTTCGTGTACAAATACCCTTTCAAATCAGCGTAGAACCCCTCGCACCGACCGAGGGCCCTTTCGGACTAAGCAAGGGCCCTTTCAGACCAACCAAGGGCCCTTTGAAACCAACCAAGGGTCCCCTTTCCACGTTACCCCCTTCCCCCAAAGGCCAGGGTTGCGACCACTCCTGGTTTGACCCTCATTTTTTAAATCGCTTCATTTATTTTGGACATCAAGAGTTTTGATTTTATGTCTGGTTGTATATAACCAGACATATGCTTTATATAATCATGAAAGATTATAATTTTTCCCCAGCAAATTAACAAACAATAAAACAACGGGAAATTACGTGGGCTGTTCAATAAGTAACGTAAAATGTGCTATAATTCAATGACCTAAGGTAGTAGAGAAAAACAATAAACACTACGAGAATCTATGCCAAATTTGCTACAAAGGGACTTTTTGCGTTTTTCCTATTATAATTTGGTTTTCAACCACGGGCATCATGGAGACATTGATGAAGCAGTGTTCCGTTATCGAATTTGCTGAGCTGGCCGGCGAAAATTCACCAGCAAAAATTTACGCAAAACTCAGCGAAGTTGATAATGAGGACACCACGGCTTTAACACACTGCCTCTTCCGGATGATATCGCAAAAACAGGCTTAAACAAGGCCTAAGGACCACTTATATTTTTAATTGCCTACTAAAAACTATTATCCCAAAAAGCGCACCCCTCAACAAAAAACAATCATTAATTTCATTACTTATAAAAGAATCTAAAAAAACTGTTTACGATATACACACCACTACGTACATGGAAAGCATTTGCTCAAGTTAACTGTAATCACAGAGAAGGGTATCAACTGACCAACCGTCAGCTGACGCTATACGCAACTTAGTGTGACGTCAAAAAAGTAGCATGGGCATACTCAGCCTGACGACGTAGTGTTAAAGGCCATAGCCGTAAGTTGTTCCTCAATTCATCGGAAAACGGCTTAGTTCTTAGTTTATGTGAGATACATTCACGTTATAGAAGACATTTGCTCTATTTTTAAATAATAAAAAGGTAGATTTATTGCAGAATGAAGCGAAATTAAGCCTAAGAAAGAACACTTCGTTTTTGGCGCACTTGTGACAAAAATATTTTCCCTCACATTAGTGTTTTTAATTGGCAGCCGTTACTGCGTCTGTTAAATGACCGTCATATCATGTATCACTGTGATTTTGAACACTCTTAGTTGTTTTTCTCATGCAATTTACTTAAATATAGCTCAATTAAATACAAAAAGGCAATATAATTTATGCTTTATGCTCTCAGGAAAGTTGCTGACAATTATGACGTATGAGTATCACTCTAACACGAATTACGAAGCAGCGTTAGCTTTAAATAGCTTTAAATCTTCTTAAACAAATGATAAAAATAGCCTGATCCATTTCGTGGCCTCTCAATGCTAGCTGAACTTCATTTAACGGGAAAAACGACTTACTTTTTGTGTCTATGGCCTTTAACACTACGCAGTCAGCTGAGTTATGCACACCGTCAGCTGATTATATCAAATGACGTCCCGACTTAGGTTGCGTATTGCAAATGATGAGACGCCGATGCGCTTATACATTGTGCGTTCCAACTTGCGCATCTGCGCATTTGAGGTCGTTGCCATGGAAACGTGTACAGACTCTTTTCCATTTGCCCTATCTCCAGAATCGGAGGGACAATCATAAGAAAACTGCGGTCGGGGAAAAACTTCATAATGCTGGCGAAATCAATATCCCTTCGTAAAAGTTAAAAAAATATGTGCAAGTCGGAACTTTTTCCTTCCTTCACCGTAACAAATCTTTTCAAATCCAGGCATAAATAAGACATGAAAATGTTTTCTGACATTTACACATATTGGGGTAGAATGCTTAGCAAAAAAAATCACTAATTTCCATAGTTGCACAAGGCGTGCAATGTAATTGTATTTTGGTACGTAGTGGTGGCGGACTCGACAACCTCATTGGATGGAAGCAAACTGAACTTTGAACGGCGATATTGGGCGACTGGGCGCGAATTAAAAAAAAACGGACTTCATGGTGCTTATCAAGAATTCGGCTGTTCTTTAACATATCAAATTTTACTTTGAGTGGACAGTGTCCTTTAACAAATGTTTTGGCGCAGTGGATTCAGCGGTTCAAAAAAGAAACAATAGCATAAGAACAAGCCTGATCTGGAGAACCAGTGACCGTTGCCACATCTGAAACGACCCAGAAGGAAGGTGGAAGATGCGATGCTGGGCGATCCTCCACCCGCCGTACAGCCCCTGATCTGATGCCATCAGGTCTTCCACTTGTGTGGTCCACTGAAAGAACTTCTTTTCACGTGAGTGCTTTGCTTACTGATAGGAATTGAAGATTGACTGAAGATACAGTGCAGGATCACGGCAAGGAAGGTTTCCGGGCGATTTCGGCGTTGGGTGGAGCGATGGGAGAAGTGCTGATGTTAGCAAGTTGTGGAGGCCTAGAAGCTGATGAATAAATAATTGGTCACAAACGAGAAAAGTCATTTTGCTAGAGGAGATTTCAGAGATCAATTTGGTGTTTTACCCATGTCGCTCAACCAAAATTTGACTGAAATACAGATGATTTCACGTTACTTATTGAACAGCCCTCGTACATCAGAAGCTCATCGATGCACTTAGACAACGACCTACCTGGGCTTAGTTTAGTGTCCGCGATTTGTTTCAGGGATATTGTCCAGCGGTGAACAAATTTGAAACACCGACGATATGGCGTCGATATGATATGGATAATGATATGGCGCCGCGGCGCGCTTCAAATAATGATGGGAAAACACTGGTCATGAGTTTAGAAAGAAGTATGTGTAGGTATGTACTTGCTTTTAATTTGTAAAAGCTTACAACATTGAATGAGGGAATAATTGGATTAAATTTAGATTAAATCATTGTTGTACCATAACGGAAGCTTAAGAAATTGTTGCTAACAAAAATGAAAGGTGATTATGTCCCTTAAATACATGTTGCAAACATCGGAAGCTATACATTTCACCATCCTCGTGCATTTTATTAACCCGCGCCCCACTGGGCCTCTGCATTTCCTTCGCCCGACTGGGGGGGTGTTTGAACACCCCCCCCCCCCGTCTAACTCGGCTCCTATGGCACTTAGAGCAAAACCAAAGCATTGTTCGAACCGTTATCAAAAATCATTTCGAAACTACTTATACTTTTTTCGCTCACGTCAAAACTCAGGACACCAGAGGTCATCAAAGGTCAAATTTTCCAGTTTTAGGACATCGCTCCAGAAATCCCCAAATATCTCGGAAACTATGCTATCTAGAAACAAACGTTCAAGACAATCGCTAGCCACTGAAATTTTAAATCGCTCAAAGGTCCTCAAAATTCACCTCAGGTTAATAGTTTAGGCTCTAGAGGTCATTAAAGTAAAAAATACTGAATTTGTCAAAAAAAAAATCATGAATAACTTCTTACCTAACAAAGATAACGCAATACTGTTTAAGCCATCGTGTTTGTCTCGTCAAGGCGCTTTGGAATATGTCACATTTTATCATGTTAGGTCAACTTAACCCGCGCCGGGCCGGGGGGGGGTGTTTAGACACCCCCCTCAGGTTTTTCCTGGATATCGTAGATGTTCTTGACGAGACAAACACACTGGAGTAAGTTGCACTTCTCTATCTTCATGTGAACCAGAGTTATTGACGAAAAAGGTGTTGGTGACTCGATGACCTCAGATGACCCCCTGAGCAAAATATGCACTTGTATCATACATGAATATCTATTGATAAACATCATCCAGAAGGAAATGGAATGATATCTCGGATCAAGAAAGCATTTGAATATTATTCTCATTGACTTAATAATGGGGATTGGGGAAGTCGCCAATAACTGACCCGACCCAAGGTCACCGATATCAAAAATCCGAGATAGACTTTGTAGATACTAAATGGACTTAATGAAATCCTAAAAGTTGATATCGATCCCCCCCCCCATAGAAACTGTGGTCATGTACGACCGCAAACTTTTTTGGTAGGTTAGGCGTTCAACTTGACCTGACCTGGTGACCTGACCTAACCCGACACGAAACTTGAATTTTCGCAAAATGTGCGGACAGAATCAGTGATTAGTTAAGCCAAATTTTGCGCGCTATGCGCCGCCGTTTTTTCGTGATCTCGATAAAACATGAGGGGGTGTTCAAACACACGCCCCAGTGGGGCGCGGGTTATGTGAGGTCATCTCAGGTCAAAAGGTCATAATACAGTTTTTGGTTCAGTATGATTTGCGATGTATGTTTCTTAACTATGTTTTCATCCTGAGCACGCAAAACACCCTACAACGTCATTCATGCAACCCAATACTCAAAAATGGGTCATGGGCAAGGTCACTAATTTTCACAATTGTAGGCATGAGTTTATGAATCTGAATCATACGACTGAAATACAAATGTCTGAAATGTGTAGCCTTATTTGGCACCGTCTCTACCTTTTGTTACTTGTTATGCCCGTTACTGATGCAATCAAGATCGTAGCAATGTTCTGTAAGCTAGGGTTGTGCTCGATTGCGCAATTGGCTCAAATTACTCCCGTCTTGTACGCATAACGCAGCCCGTCACAACTAATAAGGGAGGAATGTCAGGGGTCTGGGTCGGGTCAGTAAAGTTCCTAGAATAGTAACAGATAAGGTTTGAAGATGAGTGGCTCCTTCTACACAAATCTAGCATCTCCTACCAGCAGCGCTCGGCACTCCCCTGGCACCCTGCCCGAACCGTGAGGGGTCAAGTTCAAAAGGGTGACAACTTGAGTCAGTTGCGTCATCGGGCACAACCCTTCAGTGCCACTGCCACTGCCACAAACTATGTGCTATGTGGACCGACAATTATAATCTTTGAAAGGTCGTAAGTTATTGGCCGCTGAAGATAATGACTTGAAATTCTCTACACAAATTAACAAAGCTACCATACCATATATTTTTTTTTTAATGATCAGTAACTTCGAAAATATTTTGACGATAAAGTTTTTACTTCCATTTTTTAAACTCCGTGACAATTATGGCAATAAATGCAAATATTGCGATACCAGTTTGATAGTACTGTTATTTAGCTGTTATGTAATATATGTAAAATGTAGCCATCGGTAATACTGTATTTTATTTCAACAAAAAACACACACACACAATAATGTATAGCCTAATTTGGCTCGAAATCTGTCAGAAATGACGACGTCATTTATTACGTCATTTAGTTGTGACACACTGAAAAAAAAAACTCTGCTGACATTTGTAAAAATGATGCCCGGAAAGGTAGGTGCTGAAAACTTAACGTCGATAGCTGCCGTCATTCTTGAGATATTGCAAATATTCCTCGGAGTGGGGGGGGGGGGGCTAAAAACAGAGACTCGCGGGTGATGATGATGACGATGATTCTCGAATGCTATCGTTTATTGGGATTCCCGTCACATTGACTGCATAGGTCTTTTCAGCTAGTTGCCCTGATTACACAATACACATTCCGTCTTATCAATTTCTAAAAACTGATGAGACGAAGAAAAAAACGCCGTTGTAGCTCAGTATAGGGGGCTTCGCTGGGCTTCCGACCTCATCCGGACCCCTGTAGTGGCAGCCCGGGTCCGAATCGCTTCGGCTCCCATTATTCGCTCCTGACTGACACCGGGATGGCCTGTGGCCGATGGCAGCGACCGCACGGTCAGATGACGTCAGTGAGCGGGGCGTGACGTCACGTAACGTCAGTGAGGTGTTCAGGTATGCCGGGCACGTCAAACCTTCGCTTCTAAAGTCGGCCGGCTACCAGGAATGCGCGATCAGATGGCTGGGGTCAAGGCCTGAGCAACAAACTCTGCTTAGCGTGGGACCTGACCTCGGAAATCGATCCATTCAAAAAGTTCGAACTACAAAAAACAACTGTCTTGTGATTACGATACATTTATCTGTTATTAAGTTTGTCATTCACAATTAATATTATGATACTAATGGCGTAATGCCTTTATCCAACGTTCCTGTACGCAGTCAGAGAGGTGCAAGTATAGCACAAAACTACATAGGTGGCTCACGTCGCATCGTAACGGCAATGGACATTCATCACCATGACTCTGCATTCACGCATCCGGTCCTAATTCGATTTCCGTTTGTTGGTACGCCTGACCTTGTAACAACTTCTCTGTCAAATGGCGAGTCATCTCTGTATATTTGTGCTTCAAATGATTTGCGCCTGTAACGATGTTTTAATGTGGCATTCTAAGATAAAATAACAGATGTCAGACTACGTCCCTTTAATAGCTTATATAGGTTCAGCACAGTTTATGGGAGCCTCTGTGTTGTCGACGCACACAGATCCTGACTACTCAATAGGAGGGCCACGCCGCTGGTCCGAGCACTCTAACTAGACCCGATTATTTAGATGAGATTCTAACGACCCCCGATTGGCAGCCAGGCAGACAGCCAGACAGCAGTTCAGTCCAGTTGGTGTGTGACGGTGGCAGCGGGCGGTGGGTGGTCCGGACAGGATCCAGTGTGGCTCTCTTAGCACCATCAACAGTGTCAACGCCGTCGCCGGCAGCATGACGATCCAGGAGGTGAACGTGCCTCTGAGGTCGCCGGAGCCGTCAGGAGAGAAGCAAGCCGACCCGCCGACGTTTGACGACGTCCTCCGTATGGCCGGCGGCACTGGACGCTGGCAGCTTTACTACACCCTCTGGCTCACCAAGGCGTGCGTCAGCCTCGGGGTCCTTCTTACTCTGACTGGGCATCGATCTTCCTGGTGCCGCCGCAGAGTCCTTGGAGCTTATTCGCGTGCGCCGACGTGGTCGCTCGCACGGCTCCGCGCCGACTTGCGCTCGCCTGCGAAGGCCGATCGGTCGTTGCGGACGTCTGCTCCTCGGCCCGAGCGGTCGCCAACTTCTCGCGGCTGGGTTGTACTAACCGACGGCCTCCCCGCTAGCCATCGGTCACATCCGCCAAAAAGCAGCTGTGACTACCCTCGGGGTTTGGGGGTTTCCATGTCGCGGGGACCTGCGCTTCTGAGAGCTGCTCGGCCAAGCTCGCTGCTGCTTCGATGCTGCAGTCGGTGCGATGGCCCCCGCCGGCTCTGCTACTGACGGGCGCTGAACGACGAAGCGCTAGTGATCTCGCCCCACGCAGACGGCTTTTCGGCCGCGGAGCTGTGCAGCTGGTCCAACTCACTACTCGTGTGCCTGGCATCTGTGGACCCTCCTGTAACCACTACTGTCGACTATCGACATACCCGCCACGCTACGATCGGCGTTCGCGCAGCCTGGCGGACCTGTCCGGGCTAGACCCTGCCATCTACTGTGTGCGTACTGTCGGTACTGCGCCTTCCGCCTTGTCAGCGGCTAGCTTGGGCTGGCCCGCTTGTACCTCTGCGGCTTGTAGCGTGCTCGATCCACTCCTGCCGTACAGGGTGAACTCTCGCACCGCCCACTCAGATGTGGGGCTGCTGGGGTGGGCCTGCTTGATGTGAACTCAGGCCTCGCCCGCTCTACGACTCGCCGACTGTGACTGCTGGGGCCCTCCCCGAGCTATGGCGCTGTCGGTCATGGCCTAGCCTCTGCCAACCTGGTGGCAACCTGCAGCCTCGTCGGCCGAACTGTGGCATCCCCCGCCTGACCTGCGACTGCGTGACTTGCTCACATCTCATCTCGACTTTCTGGGCTGCTGCCTGAGTGGCTCGACGCCCACTCTTACCGCGCTGGCCTAGCTAGACTACCTGGCCGACGGCCAGCTTCGGACTCAGGCACGCGCCGCTAGGCCTCGGGGTCTGGGTTGATCCCCCACTCTGTCGACTCTAACCGGCTCTCACTAGCTGCGGATCCGGCTGCCACCATAGCGACGTGCTCGACTCCCCCGAGCCTGCTCTGCGCTCGACCTCTGAGAGCCCACCCGGCCCCGCTGCCAACTACTGCAGCCTGACTGACTTGTCCCCCGACTGACGGGGCTCGAAGGTTCGCTAAACCGAGGCCCACGGAACACGATAGGGCTAGTCAGATGGGCGGCCCCGGGGATGAACGGAGGCCGGCGCGGCTGCCTCGCCTTCGTCGGCCAGCTGCTGCAGCTGGTGCCACGACTGTGACTCCCCCGCACTAACTGCGACTCTAACCCGCTTCAAGCTACGTACCGGACTCTGACTCCCAACATCTTCTGTCGACTATGACTACCCAGTCCCCAGTTGTGCAGACTCTCGACTCCCCCACTACTGCCGACTCGCATACGGCGCATTGAACTCCTTCAAGACCGCGTGTCTTGCAGGTGGCACAGCTTCGTGATAATAATTCGTGCGTTTATGTGACCGTCTACCGGTACAATCCGTGTTTTCTTCGCTACTCTGTGAGATTGCGAACATCATAAATATTCTGCTGGGGTCTCGACGGGGGACTCTTGGGTCTCAGGAGGGCCTACGGGACTGGTTGTGGTGGCTAATATTCCAACAAGCTTTAGGCGGTCTTTCGGGTGCCCTTGCGCAATTTCTAGTACTCTGCGCAAACTTATTATGGTCGCTACCGGGTGGCCCTGTGGCCAGTTTAACGCTGGCTTCAAGATCACGCTGGTCCTGGTCCCGTTGAACACCTCAGGCGTTTCTGCGAGATTCCAACACCCTGGTACACACTTCAAGACAAACCTTGAGGGTAAGCGGCTGACCACACGCTGTGTGTTATAGCGGAAACTGCACCTGGTGCCACAACCGTCTGCACGGCCTCTTCTTCCCCTGGTACTGGTTGATCGCAGCTCTGACATGCGACGTTGCTACTTGCGCCGCTCGTAACCGCACGAGACTGTGCGTACTCTAGTCCTTGATACGCTCCGATATGGTCGTGGCTGGCAATGTTTCGACACGCTGAGCGGGGAGTTGCGTTCCGCGCGCTACCTCTATATTACCTGATATTCTCACCACGTGCGGGTACGATTGGCAAAAGAGACACCGCTGCTCGCGAACCAATCCGAAGTACTAGCAGAGCGCTCGTGTGCCTCATACTGGTTCGCACAACAGGTGTCCGGGTTACTACGAGTCTATAGACTCATTCAACCAGGGTGGTCCCGAACAGCTTGGATCAAGACACTCGCACAGTTATCATGAACCCCTGGCATATCGAAAGCCGCACACGCAGGGCGTCCCCACCTTCATCCCGACGGCTGGTACTGTCTTACGGAGTGGGTCGAGCAGCATCGACTGGCCGGTTACGTGTGGGCAGTCGCTGGCTGCTCGCACTCAGTGTATTGTGATGAGCTGATCACCGGTCACCGCCGGTATAGCCGGAGTAACGGTGGCAGAGTGTCATAGCAGAGTAGCGTAGTGCACGGTCGTCGGTCTTGGTAGTCTGGAGCCTGGACCGGGGCTCGCCGGCGGAACTGTCGACATGACCGCCTTGAAATGGCCAGGGCTCCGTCCGCGCGGAAGGACCAGCTCCAGCTCAGCGTGAGGCTTCTCCCACGGACGGCTTTGCTGAGAACCCCGGCGCCTGAAGAACGTGGGGCTCGAGCTCTGGACTCAGAGCACATGCTCATAGGCTTGACGAAGCTTAAGCCCCGCTGGCAGGCACAAAGGAGTTTTATAAGGTAAGTCCGAATGCTGCATGAAGGCACAGGTCGGAGAGTTCAACGTCCGGAGCACTGCTATAGAAGCCGGTCACTAGGGCGAGGCGGTATGGCGAAGGTCGCAAGCACTGCTGCAGTTCGGTAAAAAGCAACCAGGTCTCACTGAAGGCGAGCGTCTCACGGGACGCAACGGTTGTTGCAGAAAGACTTTGGGGTGACTTTGGTCCAACTCTTTTGAATTGATGGATTTCCTAGATCAGGTTCCACGCTAAGCAGAGCTTGTCCTCCGGAGGCCTGCCACACTCGGCTTGCCGCGCCGAGTGAGGTCTGCCACACTCGGCTTGCCGCGCCGAGTGAGGTCCTGCCACACTCGGCTTGCCGCGCCGAGTGAGGTCTGAACACACTCGGCTTGCCGCGCCGAGTGAGGCCTGAACACACTCGGCTTACCAGCGCCGAGCTGAGGCCTGGCCACACATCGGCTTGCGGCGCCGAGTGAGGGCCTGAACTTCACTCGGCTTGCCGCGCCGAGGTGAGGTCTGCACAGCTCGGCTTGCCCGCGCGAGTGAGGGCTGACACACTCCGGCTTGCCGGCGGCCGAGTGAGGCCTGAACACACTCGGCTTTTGCCGCGCCGAGTGAGGTCTGCCACACTCGGCTTGCCGCGCCGAGTGAGGTCTGCCACACTCGGCTTGCCGCGCCGAGTGAGGTCTGAATGAAGCCCAGCGGCGCTCTCCCGACTGAGCTACAGTGCAGTGAACAAGAACGGTGCTTGGGGGAGAGGATGGAGAAGAACTTTGTTCAGGATGCGTTATAATGGACGAGTGCGAGGAGAATATGGGCTGAGAAGTGAAAGAGAAGTGAGAACGAATGGACATCTCAGCTCCAGAAGATGGAAGGTCTTGGTAGTAAGAAGCAAGCTCACAGGGTATCAGGGACTAGATAAAAAGTATTTTGAGATCACAGCGAAGTGTGTACCTATGTCTGCTAGGGAAATAAATGACGTGCAGAAACGTTGCACATTACACTTGTTTGTAAGTTAACCCGCGCACTGCAGGGGGGGTTGATTTCCGCCCCCCCCCCCTCAGGTTTTTCAGAAGTAGCGGGAAAACGGCGGCGCACAGCGCCGCCAAATTTCGTACACCTGTTTGGGCATCAATTACCCACACTTTGTGGAAATAGTTTTGGACTTTCAAGGTATCTCAAGGTCAGGTCAACAAGTCCAGATGTCAAGTGACCTCACCTTCAACAATGTTGGGGTTCAGTGCTCAAAGCCACAGTATTTTTTTTTTCGAATGTTTTGAAATACTTGCAAGGAATTTCATAAGAATATCAGTACGTAACAATTTCGTATATCTGGGATTTTTCTCGTTATCGGGTGACCAAAGGTCAGGTCATTCTGACTACCCCATTATAAGTGAATACTGGGAAATAAAACAAATGCTGTCCCTTCAGCAAAAATGCATTGGAATCAGGCTAATTCTTTCAGAAGTTCATGCTATTTTAGCTCATTCTAAATGAATTAAGGTGGGCAATTGTTGCTTGCAGTGATTTCTGAACAGAGTGTCGATTTGAAGGTCATCTGAGGTTCAGGCAATTATTTGCTGAATAGCTCTTGAATAGAAAAGGGAATAGAGACGAGTTTGAATTGACGACCGATGTTGTTCGTCCTTGTCCTAGGCCGCGTGCCCCATTGCAGACATGCCGTAGCCTGGGTGCACCAGAGATGACTTGGACCAGAAGGGGTCCATATTTTGAATGTTGACCTGACCATAATGGTCAAGGCGGTATATGTTCCAAAGGCGCATCAATGGAGATCAAAACGAATGGCGTCAAAATGATTTCCTTATCTTTCTGAGGCTGACATGCTATTAGCACCGTGAAAACTGTTTTGCGCTAAAATACAGTATTTTGACCTTTCATGACTCTGGAGGCCTAAACTATTGATCTGGAGATCAATTTTGAGGACATACATGCGATTGCATAATTTCATATAGCTAGCTCGATTGCCTCTCTTAATCGTTTGCTCCTAGCTAATCATAGTTTTTCCGAGAGTATCGGGGATTTTCCTGGAAAATGAGTTCCTTAGGGGTCCTAAAACGCGGAAAATCTGACCTTTGGTGACCACTGGTGACCTCAGAGTTGGTGGACCTGATCCATAGAAGAAGACTGAAAGTAGCTATTTCGATAGAGGCTTGCCTAGAAGCTAATCTAATTCCGTTTTCCGCTTGTTCGCTAACGTTGCGTAGTTTTGGGAGATCGTCAGCGGGGGGGGGGGCGGAAATCAACCCCCCCTGCAGTTCGTGTTCGGCGCGAACCCCCTGCAGTGCGCGGGTTAACAGTTTTCCCTTACCTGTATTGAATATCATTTCCTTCAAAACTGTTTGCGTCACAAAATAAACGTCTTTTCTGATGTTACGTGACTGACGACTGTTTTGACTCTTTTGACATATCTTAAAGTTATTGTTAATCATGATAAGCCTTGGTGAATGAATGCCAGAACAGCCCACGCTCCTGTGTCCACCATTTCAGTGTTGAGTCTCACCAATCAGCATTCGTATTATAGCTCAGCGCGATGCAGCTGATGTCCACGCCTAACCACAAGCAGCAGGGCGGCGAGTACACGCGATATACGTGTGCTGGTATATTGATGTGCAGAAGTTACGTCGGGTACCGCCCGATGGTCCACTACAACCCCCGGATATGGGCCGCGGGAGACCCGCTTCGTCTCCGTGTAAGTAAGCGCTACAGCGACGCAGAACCACGCACACGGTGCAGGGGTGGCACGACACTCTGATCTGGCACGTCTCCTCGGGCTTCATGCGAAACACATGTATGAAGAAACCGGCATTTTTTTCAAGTCAAGGTCCTTAATATCATTATCTTTTTTATTACTTTGTATTTATCACCAAGGGGATCCGAGGAAACTCAATTAATGACATATAATTTGTTTCGCCCGGCATTGGCTGCGGTCTCCAGCCACCTTCCATTGGCTCGGGGGAGGGCGTTGTCTGCCCCCTGTCTAACTCCCGAACTAATGGTTCGACTTGGATGCGACATGCAGCGATCGAAAAGCCTCAACGAGCGGAATTTAAAGAAGTTTTAAATTTTTGTTTGCAAGGCCAAATACCAGGTCAAGGTCAGTTCAAATGTCAAATTCGAGGTAATTGATATGTATGGCCGCCATGCTTCCCATCAAAGGCCCGCTCCACACAGGTGCATTTGTCATGCGTTGCGTTACGTTCCGTCATTTTGTATCGTCATTTTCGAATTTTAACATTACGCCTATGGGCGTTGCATGGAAAGAATCGACTTCAGAATGCTTCCCCCCCCCTAACTTTCGGGAGGTGGTGGAGCGCTTGTACAGGGTACAGGGAGAAGATACAGGGTCTTTCATAAATATTTTTTAAGACATCTCCGTAGAAATAGCACCAGTTTTGTGACTAGTTGAAATCCCATTGTTTTACGATCATCGCAATATATAATTTAAAATGCACAAATATATATGTATTTTCATTTGGAAGTACAATAAAAATGCATTGATTATAAAAGACCCAGTAGATTCCAGCTGAAATGAGACGATACAAATCTGCGAAGAAAAATGGGGTGGCTGCCGGCCACTGGCGGATCCAGCCGTCGGTTTTGGGAGGCTAACTTTTTTTGGCAAAAGGGTATCCCATTTCGTTCTCCCCGGATATGGCCCAGTTACTTTATTTTGGTATTTGAGCTAAAATAAATATTTTCGGAAAAAAAATATATCGGAAAAAATGTAACACAAAAACGCGATATTCCGTAGCATATATCCTAAAGAATATACACATATAAGGGTAACCGGACAAAAGTTCGTAAACATAAGGTTCGTAATGGAAAAGGTTCGTAAGCAAAGGTTCATATGCTAAGGTCCGTATCGGATAAGGTTCGTATGGGATAAAGTTCGTAAAGGAAAAGGTTCGTAATGGAAAAGGTTCGTAAGCAAAGGTTCGTAATTCGTATGCATTGGCTCGTATCGCCCAAAGTTCGTAATGGAAAAGGCTCGTATCGGATTAAATTCGTATGCCAAAGGATCAAAATGGATAAAGTGCGTATGCAAAAGGGTTTTCCGGTTGCAAAAGGTTTAATTAATGTTTAAATTCTTCAAAGTTTTTTAAAAGTCGGAACAGTTCGCATGTCAGTAAATCTGAAACACGCAACGGAAAATGTCCACAGAAAATTTATCACTTTTTTTATCGAACGGTAAACGAAAAAACTGCAGTGTACCCGAGCTGTTATCAAGGCTTAAAATGTCGTATTTGTCTCTGTGACCTTGACCTTTGACCTCCATATTATTATTGTATTGTTCCTTAAGCAAGCTTTGTTGCTGGCGAGTCGTTTGAGCCATTTTGCGAGCAAATCGAACAGTAAACGAAAAACTACAGGGAACCTGAGCTGTTATCAATGCTTAAAATGTCGTATTTGTCTCCGTGACCTTGACCTTTGACCTATATATAATTTTTATTTTTATTTAAAGGGAGTGTGCCTACTCACATTGGTCATGTGGAGTTGTTGACACTAGTCTTAGAATATTTTTCTGCATTTAGCCATGTACTTCATTTCCCCAGAATCACTTTAGTTGCTGAGATATTCCAAAGTCGCCAATCACATACTGGCAGTAGATAATTATCAATAGTCGCCAGAGAGCTTTCGCACTAGAAGCATTGCTCTTAAATTACAACGTACCTATATTGTTAGCTCTGGCCAGTGCGCCATTATAGGTAACATTTCGCTACTCTGTTTATAGTGACGATCGTTTATTGAGTTTGAAACAACAAATGCAAAACAGAATAAAAAAAATAAGGGTAAAAAAAAAGATTGCAACTAAAGGGGAATCCAGATGAATTTTATCGTAACCTGGTAATCAAAGCAATAGTTCTTATCGTAATAAAAATTTTGATTCAAATGAGTAGGCACACTCCCTTTAAGCTAAGCTTTGGATTTCTGGAAGTCGTTTCAGCAAATTTTGTGAGAGCAAAATCCGAAACAGTAAACGAAAAAACTACAGGGTACCCGAGCTGGTATCGAGGCTTAAAATGTCGTATTTGTCTCTGTGACCTTGACCTTTGACCACTATATTATCTTTAATTTTTCCTTAACCCGCGAGTTAATGGGGGGTATTTAAAGCCCCCCTCCCGTTATTCTGCAATATCTCCTAAACCAACGTAGATATCGTGACCAAACTTGCAGTACCTTGTCCAAGATCAATTTGACACATTGTCCTTGATGGAAAAAGATCAGGCTATTATAGGTCAATCAAAAATGACGTCAGAGTGACGTCATGTTCTGCGTTTTTTGTTGAAAAATGAGGGTTTGCGGGAAACGCTGCCAAAAGTACAGTTTTAAAAGATAAACTCAATTGGCATACACCAAACGACAGGTAATAACTTGGGCTATCAGACTGCTATCTCGTATGTTTGTTTTTTTTTATTCAAAATTTTGGGAAATCCAAAGACATTTTTTTTTTCAAAA
The DNA here is from genome assembly GCA_014673585.1 of Semibalanus balanoides. NCBI lineage: Eukaryota > Metazoa > Arthropoda > Thecostraca > Balanomorpha > Balanidae > Semibalanus > Semibalanus balanoides. Next base: position 51,121 of record VOPJ01010577.1, on the reverse strand, counting down.
ACAAGTTCGAATTTTCAAAACCCCGGAATATATGTAATTGAGTTGATCCCAATGAATGTGTGTAACAAGTTTGAAGTCAATATCTTCAAAAATGACTAAGTGACAGCTTTTCAAAGACAAAATTAGACCACCTTTACTGTATACAAATAAGCAAAAAGTGCATTTCCTTTTTTTTCTTCAATTTGTATGAAAAAACATGTTCTAAGGTCTTTTTTTTTCAATTTTTCGCGTTCTAATCGATAAAGGAACCCATAAACATGTGTTAAAACTCCTAATGACGGTAATCTTCAGTTTGACCTCGTGACCTCGGATGACCTTGACCTGACCCAAGGTCAAAATTAGCTTAGAATGGTAATACGAAGTGTCAGATGCACGAATCATACCAATTTACCAACTTATTATGCGTTAAATATCGCATTTTTGCGCGGCAATGCCGACCACCGGACTTGCATGGCACAGTCAAACATTTTTTATTTGACGTGACCTGTGACGTCATCGGTGACTTTGAGGATAACAATATTAGGTTTCCTCCGACAAATTTGATAGGGCTATCGAATGCCGTTCGAATTTTTCAGATCGGTCCAGTAGTTTCGGAGATCAGAGGGGGCTATAAATAGCCCCCCCCCCAGTAAGTCGCGTTACAGAATATACCCCAGTAACGCGCGGGTTAAGCAAGCTTGGATGCTGGCAAGTCGTTTGAGCCATTTGGCGAGCAAATCGGATGGTAAACGAAAAAACTTCAGGGTACCCCGTATGGTGACATTTCAATAACCTCTGGAGGTCAAACCACTTGACCTAGGTCAAAACGGATTGCATATTCGCGCATAACTCGTGAGATCTACCTAATTTTACTGAGTTTTGGGTAAATCTAATTGACGCTGAAAACGAATACGAAAAAGGAAAACAACGCTTAATTGACACACATGTTCAAATTCAAATTGTCTAAGAATCTTAGCCTATCTATGAGTCTTCAAAGTGACATGACCGTCACCAACCACTATATTCATTTGATCCGAGACAGGCTTCATATAACCCCAATAAAAATCGGCATGCGGGAGGCGCGAGCGAGAAGAGTTAAGCCAATACATACTAACATTTCCGTTGCCTACTTGCTTTTTAACGAACTCGAATTATACGCACATACATACACCATCTGCACAAAGTATACATACACTCTTTTTCCACTTACGAACCTTTTCCTTTACGAACTTCAGCAAAGATCCCTGTTTCCATACCACTTTAAATCCCGTTCGCATTCACTATTCAGACAGAACCTTATCCATAAAACCTTTTCCATAAAGATAACTTTATCTGATACGAAACTTTTGCTACGAACCTTTGTTTACGAAGCCTTTCCTTAGAAACTTTTCCTTTACGAACTTCAGCATATCGAACTGTTGCATACGAACTTTATCGTTAGCGACTTTTGATTACGGAACCTTATCCGATACGAACCTTTTCCTTTACGAACTTTGACCGTTACGAACTTTATCCCATACGAACCTTATCGATACGAACCTTTGCTTACGACTTTGCTTACGAACCTTTCCAATAACCTTTACGACTTACATACGAACTGTTGATACGACTTTATCGTTACGAACTTTTTGAATACGAACCTTATCCGATACGAACCTTTTCCATTACGAACTTTGGCCGTTACGAGCTTTATCCCATACGAACTTTATCCGATACGAACCTTTGCATACGAACCTTTGCATACGAACCTTTGCTTACGAACCTTTTCCATTACGAACCTTATGTTTACGAACTTTGGTCCGGGAAGCACATATAAGAAGTAATAACGTTTATTTCAAACCAACTCGCAGGGAAGTCGCCGAAACTTTTAAGTGGGGGTCGGCCGAAATGACGAAAAAAACACGTCTTTGCAGCATTTAAATATGGAATTCCATCCCAGGTAACAGATACCGTTGTAAAAACGTTGTGAAAAATCATGATGAATTTTTACGTTTTAACAACGTTGTGACAACGTCGTGAATGCTGTAAAGAAAAAAATATATAAACGTCGCTGTTAAACGTTACAGCAACGTTGTATCGTTACGATGTCACAACTTTGTTCTAGTAGACTTGGGAAAACAGATGAATGTGGTTACAATTATCTCAATTTGAGCATTTCACCATCTATACTAAGCTTAATGATCGCCACTAAGTACGTTAGCTGCTTGTCAAAAGTAACGTTGTAGCAACGTGTTTCAACCGTTTTTGAACGTTACAAGGTAACGTTGTGACAACGTTCCTGGGAGTCTACAAAATTACACTATCACAACGTTGTGGAGTTGTGTCACAACCTTGTCACAACGTAGCGACAACGTCAAATTGTTAGCTGGGATGTTATAGTAGGTACTTAAGTTATTTAGCGCCGCGAAGCGCCGCGAAATTGTTAAGGGTTTGCCTGATAAAACCCAGAAATATAGGAGGTGGACAGAAATATATCCGGCCTTGTAGAGGATAAGTGGCTAAAAATGTTATTCATTGAATTCAGCGTTAAGACACCGAAGACGATGACGATGGCTTCGTTATGACACCTCGTTGTGACAATGGCTACCGAATACCGATGTGACGCCGCGAAGCGGCGTATAATTAAACAAGGTCTAGAAAAACGACATTGTATATTGGAACCAGACCGTGATTGGAGCCAAGCCTCAGGTGATCCCTTTAATTGTTGCACAGCTTGGTATGATACAAAATATTGAAATGAAGGTAGTTTTTCGTATATCTACATTAAACTCGGATGCTTAATCACGGCGACCAATGGAAGTCAGCACTCAACCGTGCATATGATAATAATAATTGTAAACATTGTACCTATAGTACTGGAGACCGGGGCACGTTCTATCACTTTTGTGTTAATTGGCCCTGGCGTGCACATTGTAAGAGTTGGTGATTGATACCTTACAATACTGTTACATACATCAATAGCTTCAAATCGTTTTAGGAATTCAAGTGGTATCTCAGTTTGTTTCGACATCAGTGTCGATAATGTGGCGATTTCTCATCCGACAGAACCTGCCCCATATACGGGGCACGTTCTGTCACCTATGGGGGCACATTCTGTCTCTGATGGGGCACTTCCTGTTATCACCGAACGGTCATCTGTGGCGTCCCTGGAGGGGGAGAGAGGGTTTCATTCATTCGCCATCATATATAGTGTAGAAAGATGAGGCCCCATATGCGATCCCATCGACTCGCATTTGCGTCTTTCTTGGTTATCATGCACGAATCAGGGCATATTATAAATGTTAACTGCGGGTATACATGCTTCATCGTGTTGGAGGGCGCCTTCCGAATTTCTGAAGTTTGTGATACTTTTTGGGCATGGGGTGCATTACCCGGAATTATATATATATATATTTATATAATATATATATATATATATAAATTAATATATATATATATATATATATATATATATATATATCATATATATATCATGCTATATATATATTATATATTTAGGGTGGGTCGAAATCTAGGAATCCATGGGAGACGCGGAACATTATATGGCGCTGTTCAGTATTTCATACATTTAGATTGAGAGCAAAATTTCGCAAAAAAATCCATATTTTGTACGCGCGATGCCATTTTGCGCAGCGTTCCAGCCTCAATTCAGTTTTGTATGTTGGTAGCTGATTTGACTGCTGCAAAGGCATTTTGCGCTAATTGTTAACTTACACGTTTTCTCCTAGATGATATTTGCTTTTTCACGTCACGTGCAAGAACGTGCTGGGAGCATACTTCTAGGCATATGATGCCCCAGCTCTGCGGGAATGGCCTAGCCCTAATTGCCCCCCCCCCCTCGAAGCGCCAGTGCTGGTAGCAGTGTAAATGGCTTGAAGGCAGCAAGAGGCAGTACGAATTTTACGCACATAAATGGTCCCTGTGTATCTGGAGGAGCTTGGGGGGAGATGGCTCGGGGAGATGGATTTGGCCTGATCCCCACTATTAATTAGCTCTTTGGTCCAGCAAGTTGGGCACTGCTGGAGCAGCTTCCGGGTGCCGATATATCCCCGATATGTCTTTGCGTTCGCGTCGCCTTTTTCGGAGCTCGGCAGACTAGCTAGCATGTCCGCCTAAAAGTTTGTTATGAAGGGAGTGGGGCCCTGGGGCAAGCAATAACTTCCAAGGAAAGCCTCTGCCAGACACTTAATTTATTTCGTTTTCCATTTTTAAAATTTGTATAAGCAAAAGCTTCTAATTTGTTTTAAAAGTTTTAAAAATTGTATAACTAAAAGTTTCGTAAATAGCTGGATTTTGACTGCTGCAAAGGCAATTTGTATGATAAATTGTTGACGTTTTGGGGGGCAAAAGACATGTCGGCCGCCTTCAAGGCTTTTTGGGGGCCATGGCCTGGTTGTCCCCCTTGGATCCGCTGCAGTGTTAATATTTTATGAAGGAAGTGTTAACCATGGGGGCAGCGACTATCGGCAATGAGAGCCTCTGCATGAAATAAAGTAATTCACTTGTCCATTTTCCTAATTTGACTGCTAAGTGGTGCGAAATTTGATAGTTTCTTAATGTGGGTAGCTGGATTTTGACTGCTGCAGAGACGATTTCTACGATACATTGTTAACTTTCCCAGGGGCGTGGGAAGTATGTTCAAGTTGGGGGGCGAACTTTTTGGCGGACCTGAGGTAGCAAATATGATAACTAAAGTAAGCGCGCAATATATCGCTGTGATCACAACCCGTAATATCGCCAACAGGATTTATCGCCATTTATCACCACCCGTTCACCATATATAATGCCATATTTTCCCAATATATCGCCATATATTCCCAATATATCACCACCCGTTCTGGATACGTTAATGCTGACGACCACCTTGATCCGAAATTTCGTGGATGACCACTTTTCCCTTTTCGACCCCTGGGCCATCAGAGAGTGAGTCTGACCCCTGGCCCTGAGGCAGACTCACTCTCAGCCGAACGTCAGAGGAACAGAGCCGACATCATTCATCTGTAATGACGCGCTTTTATTCCTGAAAAACAAATAAATCACCCTGATCTACCCCATGCCAAAAAGACTGAATGTAATGTACTTTGTGGAGCCTTGTGTTAATTCGTGTTAATTCATGGTTAGAAGCATTTATCTCTAAAAAAACAATACAACATTGTGACCAAGAAATAGCTTTATAGTTTACGATGAAGAAACATATTCTATGACAAGTGTGTGATGTATTTGGCTACGATAGTTGAATGTGCGGTGTTTAGATGAGAAGGTGCAAAACCAGCTCCAAATTCAATGCAGTTTATTTTTACTAGCTGGGATGCCCGGCGTTGCCCGGGCAATTAATTACCTAATGTTAGCAATAATGACACATTCAATGTATTTTTTAAGTGGTGCGTAGTTAAGCATAACTTGAAAAAATGCATACCCCAGTCACGTCCAGAGATTACACTTTCCATGCTATAAAAATTAACAATACTGACAACAAAGGCACCACTTGAACAAATGCGTGGTTCCAGCTTATTCCATCAAGGTGCCGAGAAACGCGGCTCCACTTGTTGAACTTCCCCCGAACACAACAGCTCAGGATTAATTGGAGCATTGAATGTNTCTAGACGCTTTGAAACATATACATGGTGATCTGGCAACGTCACTTTCAAAATTTGACCTCAGGTCAAAGTCATTTGTTGACCCAGATAGGTCATGGCATTTTTTTTGTCCAAAACCTTCCTGTCGTTATGTTGATTCAGAAATTGTATGGGATTTGTATCCATAACCAAGGATTTTCGATTCCATAACGGTCAAACGGTTTTCCATTTGCCCTTTATTATGTAGATTTAAATATATGTGGTGAATTTATGCAAATTAACGCAAATCGAAACATACATATATAGATCATTATAACATTGCTACAACAATATTATTTCAGTATAAATAAATGTAGCCACTGTGACAGCATGTAGGGGAAAACGGGGCACGTTCTGTCACGGGGCACATTATGTCAGCGGGGTTTCCTCGTGAACTATCCACCGCAGGTATATTGTTGTTTCGTAACATATGTTCTTTTGAGCTTGCAGTGGCCCGGTACTATGAAAGCAACAACATGCCTGCGACCAGATTGGTCCAATTTGGAAAAGTCTGTTTTTCAACAGAAATTCAAACTTTTTATAAATTAACAAAACTTTGGTTTGTGGCCATTCAGATAATTGTATAGTGTCTTTGAAGTGCCTGTTCATTGGCCTATAGGAATGTCGAGAACATTGTCTGAGCGTTATTCTGCCCCATTCTTCCCAAGTTTTCAGTACAAAACGAAAAAGTGTGACCTGTGTCGAGTGGGGCAGGTTCTGTCACCCAATCTTGGGCAGGTTTCGTCACTGAATCTGTTCATGATTCCTAGTCGTATCGCTTATAAACGACCTGAAAAATTATTGCCTGTTGTTTACAGATATGGTACACCACTACAAGCGTAAAACGATTCGGGTGGTGCCGATGCAGTTCACGAGCGCGCCAGAATTACCGCTTAACCTGCGAGGCAGATTCTGCCCCCCAGAGATCTCGAGAACCGCTAGGCCGATTTCGATGGGAAGAACACCATTTGATTCGTCGTGACAAAATCTTTCTTTTTGTACCCCGAAATTGCTTTTTTGTTCAAAAATGGGGCAACACTTTTCGAAAATATCGGATGTTTTTGAAAGGTCATTGTAGACATGTCATTCGACCGATTTTTATGCAAAAAGAGTTTTTGAGTTTCTAATGTCATGGTCTTTAATGTATGAAAGGGAAAAGTTCAAAATGAAAAATCTTAGGCGTATTCAGGGACTCTGATTCGTGCATGGATAACCAAGAAAAACGCAAAAATGCAGAGTTGGGATCGTATATAGCCGTAATTTTCTACACTATTGATAGCGGAGCGATGAATGAACCCCTCTCTCCCCTGCAGGACACCACAAATGACCGTTCGGTGATAACAGGAAGTGCCCCATCAAATGACAGAAGTGCCCCCAATAGGTTGACCAGAACGTCCCGTATATGGCGGGCAGGTTTCTGTCAAATGAGTCATCGCCACATTATCACACTGGTGTCGAAAACAAACTGAGAGTACCACTTGAACTCCTAAAACGATTTGGAGCTATTGATGTATGCTAACAGTTATTGGGAAAAGTATTCAATCACCAACTCTGAAAAGTGTGCCCGCCAGGGCCAATTAGCAAAAAAGTGACAGAACGTGCCCCGGTCTCCCCTATTTACACAATTTACCAATGTACTTGAATCGTTAAGAATCTTTAAATCTTTTAATTTAATCAGCCTTGATTTGATGCGGGTGTTGATTCAATCATGAATCATGAATAAAACAGATCGTGGTGAATCAGTTATTTTTTATTCAAGGAATTTCGACTGAGCGGCTCCAATTGATTCAATCAGTGTCGAATCAATAATCAGTCTGAAAACACATGTACAGTCGTGTAACCGTTTGGTTTCAAGTATACTGGAGCTGAAGTCTGAACAAGCTCTGTGATACTGTGACATGAAACATTCACTCAAGAAGAGCAAATACACCGGCACCGTGCGGACTTCACTCGGATAGCCACTCCTTCCATTTTTGCCATTCGTCTTTCGTCACCGGAGGTCACCAGAGGTCACCGGAGGTCACCAGAGGTCACCGGAGGTCACCGGAGGTCACCGGAGTCCAGAGGTCACATGAGCTGGTAATACACGGTTGCGTTCGGCAGCCGATCGCACCCGTGTTTTGCGGCGATCGCCGGGTCACCCGGTGACGCCAACCGACCCAGCAGACAGCACAGCCAGTTCAACCTCTAACGCTGCTCACCACACACAGTGGCCGACAGGTCTCTCAGTTCGACCTCCAACACCACACTGGCCGACAGGTCTCTCAGTTCGACCTCCAACGCCACACTGGCCGATAGGTCTCTCAGTTCGACCTCCAACGCCACACTGACCGATAGGTCTCTCAGTTCGACCTCAAACACCACACTGGCCGATAGGTCTCTCAGTTCGACCTCCAACACCACACTGGCCGATAGGCTCTCAGTCGACCTCCAACCACCACACTGGCCGGATTTAGGGTCTCTGCTGTTCGACCTCCAACACCACCACGGGTCCTCTCCAGTTCGACCTTCATACCACACTGGCCGACAGGTCATTCTCAGTTGTCACCTTCAATACCACACTGGCCGACAGGCTCTCAGTTCGACCTTTTCCAACACCACACTGGCCGACAGGTTTCTCAGTTCGCCTCCAACACCCCACTGACCGATAGGTCGCTCAGGTTTCGACCTCCAACACCACACTTGGCCGACAGGTCTCTCAGTTCGACCTCCAACGCCACACTGACGCGATAGGGTCTCTCAGTTTCGACCTTCCAACACCACACCTGGCCGATAGGTCTCTTCAGTTCGCCTCCAACACCACCAGCTGACCGATAGGTCTCTTCAGTTCGACCTCCAACACCACCACTTGGCGAAGTGTCTCTCAGTTCGACCTCCACGCCACACTGACCGAAAGCGTCTTCTCAGTCGACCTCCAACACCACACTGGCCGATAGGTCTCCTCTGTTCGACCTCCACACACCACGCTGGCGCTCTTTTCAGCTTCGGACCTTCAATACCACACTGGCCGACAGGTCGTCTTTCAGGCTTCAGACCTCCAACACCACCACTGGCCGACAGGTCTTCTCAGTTCGACCTCCAACGCCACAACTGGCCGATAGGTCTCCAGTTCGACCTCCAACGCCACACTGACCGATAGTCTCTCAGTTCGAACCTTCAAACACCACACTGGCCGATAGGTCTCTCAGTATTCGACCTCCCAACACCACACTGGCCGATGGTCTCTCAGTTCGGACCTCCAACACCCACACTGGCGATAGGGTCACCCGACACAGCTCAAGACTGTTTAATGTTTATTGTTTCAACCTTTTTGAACGATTCAATCACATTGTATTTCGGAACAAAAATTATTCACTCACTGTTTGATTCATGTATAACAGTTTCGAGAAATTATTCATTCCAATTCACGGAGTCAAAACATATTTGTATCAAGTCACATTTGATTTACCATTGAAACAACATTGCACAATCTTTTGATTAAATCAGTTCGACCTCCAACACCACAGTTAAAAAAACAGCTTTGTTTCTACGCTGGTTTGGATTCAATCACGATTCATGAACCAAAAGATCCGTTGGTGAATCGAGTATGTTTTCATTCAAGGAATTTTGATTCAACGATTCCAAGCGATTCAATCAGAGTAGAATCAATAATAGTGCTGTTTACATAGCACTAAAGAAATTCAACTAAATTTCAAATAAATTTCCTGTAACGCGACTTTTTTGTAGAATTTCCCTAGATTTGTAGAATTTCCCTATGTCTTAAGAGGGATGCATATCCAGGGACGACAAATGTAATCCATGTTAAAATCTACTTTCTTTTGAGCTCACTCTCACCTCGCGCATAGGGCGTATGCCATGGTTTCATTTTTTCATAAAACATTATTTCCCTTATACTTATAATTCAAATTATCGTTCAGAAAAAATAAAAAATTGTTAACTTCCCGGTTTTCAACGGAAGCATAACCGCAACATTTTTTCATTTTCACTCGTTTAAAATTATTTTACTATTCGATACCGGCTTAACATCTACAAACTTGATTTAAGGTTCAAATGGACGCCACTCATAAACCCCCCGATGACGTATCTTAGAGCACACACACTATAGAGAGCCTTGCCGCACTTCTTGTGGCGGAGTCCGATTTCATATTAATGGTACGAATTTATGAACTCCTGATTCCTCTATGGCCAATAGGCCCTCACACATATTCGCTTACTGTGTGTTTCTTTGTGCACCTCAGGTTGTTTTATCGATACCATATGTCTGTAAGGTTATGTTACTGATATTATAATTATGCAATCAAATGATATGCAACATGAAATTTCAGTAAAAAAACTCTGGAGATTAGCATATGTTTTCACAGATCGCATTGTTGACGTTCGCTCAATCGCGTGGCAGTGTATGTTTTTATTAGCAAATGTAGAGAGCTAAAAACATGATATTACTCATGTTTACACACTCACCAGTTTGATTATATTAATTGTGCAGATGCAGAGGGTAATATTGGCTGGCGTGCTCAAAGAGATAACCGGAAACCATGCTGGTAGGGCCTGAGCCTTACCACGTTAATCTTTCAACATTTCAACTGAATGTTTTGTTTAATTGGGGCTTTAGGCCGCGTTGCACCAGTCCGTACAATAGCCTTAAGGCGATTCCATATGAAATTGCGGCCCAATAAACGCTCTGAATGGTTAAGGAACATGACACATTGAAATCTATCAAGTTAGCATTGGGGCCCTTTATTCAGTATTTCCAAGAAAATCGAAACGTCGCCACCGGAGACTTACCAGTAATTTTCGATTACTGCTCTTATGAGTGCGAGGACTACTGCAAGGTTATGCCATCTAAGCCTTACACAAAATGCTGAATAGCAATACAAACGTTTTTCCAGGCTCTCATACCAATATTTTACAGCATTTTTAAATGTTACAAACTGAACTTATTCTTAACTATTTGGTCACCTGTTTATGCACCATCTTTCCAAGACACTATTCTGTTATTATGAGCAATTGTATCTTAACCCGATTGCACAAGCAACAATTGGCATTATCTTATCCAACACTACTGAGCAAGTGACGAATCGATGACACGACCAAGATGTCATTCAAGCGGAGTGCCACGCTGAGACCGCCAAAGCGGATCTCGCAAACGAACATAAGTTCAGTAGACCGGAGTGAGTGAGGCCGCGAAGCGGCCTCACTAAGCTACTCCTTACAGATGGGGGGCCAATCCGACTTGTCGTGCTTGCTTTGCTTGCTTTGCCTCGCGCTTGCTTGCATGGGTTTCAGGGATAACTCTACAGTCTTCATCACTGCACTGAATATGCAAAAGTATAGACACATGATAACTTGGTCGTAAAATAACACATGGTATAGGGCTTTACGTGAAAATATTTAACACAACCTGAAGAAACTCTCACCCATCGCAAAGAAAAAAAACTGAATAATGATTGCAGGATAATTACGTGCTTTGACTTCGAATTCACCTCGCAGGTGAGATCCACAAAATAAAAATAACTAAATGCCACAAGAAAGGTGCAGGCAAGTGTTTTTAAACTATTGCACACATAACAACCGAATGGTTTTGCCTTTTATCCAGTTGCCAGGACACAAATGAAATAAGGTCGCTCCGTCTGATCGCCTATGTCTTAATGCTTTAAACTCTTAGTCTTTACAGATGGGCCAAAATCCCGACTTCATCCTGCTGCCTGTGTCTTCGCTCTGCTGTGGTTTCAGGTGAAAACTGCTCTGTCACTGCACACTGAGATTTTAGTCAAAAAAGTATAACACTGATAATTTGGCCGTAAAATATACCACAATGGTAATAGGCCTATGTGAAAATATTTAACAAAAACTGGAAAGACAACTGACTACGGATTCAATTGACAGCGTAAAAAAACTGAATATCAGTTAACAGGAAAGAATGCTTTGACTTCGAATTCAACTCAGCAGGTTGAGAATTCAGAAATTTGAAAATAACTAGAGTGCAACAGTAATAGGTGCAGGTAAGTATTGCTTTAACTATTGCATCAAACAACAATGCTATCAGTTCGAACACTAAATGAATATACATCACTTCCGTCTTGCTTCATGCCATGCATGCCTTACTAGTTGTATGCTGATATGAACGTAACACCATGTTATAAGGTTTAATGTTAATACTCCCGTGACCTTCAAGTTTACCATTGGTACTACTTATAAGATCAAGACAAAATGATAACGCAAAGGAACAATGTAATGCTGAATTCTTGATTGAAAAAACAAAAACGACCATTACAAACTATTCATAGTCCAAATGGAATGTGCCTGTGATGTTAGAGACAAAACAGTTTCACTCATTGGTAAACCGCTGCTGGATTGAGGTTTGTGTGGTCCACAGCTCCGGTGGCATTTCAACACATCCCTATGTGGTTAGAGATTAGTGACTCAGGAATTAGCTTGGGAGTGGTTTAGCCAAGGAAGTGGTAAATAGTTATTTATGAAGTTAAAATCAGCTATTGTGAAAATGTCTCGGAAATGGCTGTTACTACCTTGATAGTTATCTTCACTAAATAATGTGATCAAATAAATTGTATCAGATTGGTGGGAATATATATTCGGGATTACACCTCATAGTAATAATGGGATGTCGTCTTACCAATCATGCTATTGCACTCCACCAAATATTTCCCTTCAAAATAGTGTTAAACAAAATATGTCAAGAGTATCTTAGCAATATTTCGGCCAGCCCAAATTTTTGAAAGTAGAACTCTAGCAAAAGCAAAAGTATGACTTCAGTATTTTGTGACGCCTGCAACTGTCATATCTAACCTTTTTAATAGGTTAGGTACTCCTGACCCCAACTATAACCATGCGCCGCCAGGCAACCAACCTGCCAATGCAGACGCTGCATGTCAGGTATTAGTCATGCACCTGTTAGGTTTGGCTTTATCCTAATGAAGAATTCAATGAACACGAAACTAAACCTATAATATACCTTACATTGGAAAATTTATGAAGATGTGCATATATTCATGATCTTCATGCCAGTCACTTTTTATGTATCCTTTTCCTTTTTTAGTTTCTAAAACTTTAATAATTCATTTGTTTGTGCATGAGGGACAGATACAAAGGCAACTTGTGGTACCTACCTAGGTAGGTACAACACTGGTCCCCTAAATCAGTCTTTTCGTGTACTCAAGAATGAAATTAGATGAGTTTTAGAAACTACAAAAGGAAGATACATAATAGACCAACTTCATATAACACTTACCTGAGACTTCAAATTTGCCGACAACTAAAAGAACACACTTACTCATACAATAGCTGTTAAGTATTAATAAACCAGTAAAAAAAAAAATCACAGAGCAGGTACGCTCATTGCCTTGTCAATATTTCAGATGCTTGCACATGCTTGTACTAGATTCGAAATTTATAAGCGAGTTGCGCGCAGAGATAACTAGAAAGCCGATTTTGTGCGCCGATTTTGCCTACAAGTCGTGTACCAGCGAACTGATGCACATAACTGCTAACGTTTGCCCAATATTATGAGGCCGAACCGTTGCAATAGGGTTGCGCTTTCGTAGTTAGTACCCTGCATCGCCTGGCATATTGGTTTGCACTTTGCAATGGTAATTTTTATGCAAAGTGCAATACCATACTCAGCTTTCTCAGACATACTCTGGGATATTACGGCACGAAAACACGAAAAAACAAAGCATATTGGGTACCAATCTCCAAAATAGTTGTTATCAAAAAGTTTCTTCTCAATCGGGGACTGTTTCTTTTTTTCGGAAGTTGATTAGGAATGTAGGCAGTAAATATAGAAGCTCTTTTTCATGCATAATATTCCTGTTTGGGGAAAAGACTTTTGGACATTCTAATGGCAAGCTTCTTTTGTGAACTAGAGAGTTTCCTCGATAAAAAGCTGGAAAAAGTCGCAGTTACAGGAAGTTCTTTGAAATTTACTTGAATTTTTTAGTGCTATGTAAACAGGCCTATTAACCAGTCTGTACAGCTCACTATTTGTAATCACGCAATGTCATGGAAACGTGGCCATTATTATTGAGTGTTCCGTTGGCCGGTGTTTCGATCTGTAGAGAGAATGAGCTACATATGCCTTTTAAGGAAATAGTTCAACTCAAACATGGGTCTTTGAACTGAGATAGCAGTTTTGTAGCCCGTGTTGAAAAACCCGAACTGCAAGTTTTCTGCGCCCGGCTCTCCAGCTCTCGAGAATATCATTTGAATTTTTGTTCGAAGAATGTTAGGCCATAAGTAAGAATGTCACAGAATTGTGGGCCTCACACACTTTGAGCAGAGGCTTATACAGTAATTCTTACGCGACATACTTCGAAATATCTGATTGGCCCTGAGCCAACGTTGGAAAGTTGCGCGAGAGAGTAATCACTTCATCCTATGCATTATTTTTCATTATAGAATTGAAAAAAAAACACACAAACATATCGTGTAGGATTTGGTGCAAAGGTGCATATGCACCCTTATACATTGGTACGGCATATAGTTTCGTATAATAAATTAATCATGTACGTCGCTCTGTCCTGAATCGGCGCATGGTCGATGTCAATTTCGAACATAGTAAAAAATAAGTTGTATTTCAAAATATAGTCAAATCGTGTTTGAAAAAATCCAAGGTGAACTATTTCCTTTAAGTTGTTTGGTGGGCCAAACACGTTGATTTTGCGGAACGAGACGTTGGTGTCCGTAGGTTTAATCACCAGAAACGAGCCAGAGGAATCGAGGTACTTACTTACTGTTCAGAAGCCGGAGTCGTGGTCAAGGGCGATCCAAGGTCAGTGTTCCGACGTGGTCAGAAGACATCGAGGATCGGTACCGGTAGCGGAGGTCTGGAGCGAGCCAGAGTCAGAACAGGGGGCAGAGGTCATGGACGGGTGGGAGTCAGTGCCAGGTGGCAGAGGTCTGGGACGAGCGGGGATCAGTGGCCGTTGAGTCGCAGTCACAAGCGGAGCTTTATGAAATCGCTCAGTGGGGGGGGGGGGTTGGTACATGTTTAATTTGATAGATTTTAACTCAGTTCTTACCATTCAACGCCATATACCTAATGCTAAAATTTGAAATCATGGGGGGGGGGCTCGGGCCTCCCCAAGAGATATAAAGTTCCACCCCTGGTCGCAGTTCATAAGGAGATCTGGAGAGTCGGCCAGGTTCAAGTCAGAGTCAGAGTCAGAGACATATTTTCGGAGCCAACGTAACCGAAAAAAAAAACAGACGCAAGGGGGAGCGAAAACCTAACGAAAGAAAACTATGCAACGACGACGATGGAAAAGCAAGCGAGAAGTGTGGAAATCGACCTTAGGAGCGCTAGGTGCGTGTTGCCGGAGTCTCGTTGGGGGAGGAGGGGGGGGGGGCATAGGCCATTAAGCGCTTGTGAATGATTTGCATTAGTCTGTTTTGCATTGTCGTTTAAGATTTGCCTTAGCTTTCCAGCGTTACGTAGCGCCTATCCAAAATCCCCCATCCGTTACGTTATGGAATGTATATGAAGGCTCCATCACAGCGTCATCGTCACGAAGCCACCGAGGTCCACCGGCAGCCCATCCAGTGTGGTCAGTGCACTCAGAGGTCCCGACTAGAGTTTGACATGGCTGCACTTTTCCTTGGCCTAGCCGCCCCACAGCCGTGGCATCACAGCCACAGCCACTCCCAAATGTCAATGGCTGGCCGTTGGCCAGACGTGAGTTTTTTTTTGTGTAAATTAATATGTGTTTATTTTTAGTCTACTGTTATGACAACATGCCAAGGCTTCTTTTAACCATGATTGGTTTGCTGAGATTGATGATAAAAATATTCAGGGGGCATTTTTGTAGGCATTTCATAGGCGTATGCAGCCACAGCCGTAACCACAGCCATGATCTAGCGATTTTCCAGTCCGCCCCACCCCATTGGCCGTGGGGCTCGGCCAGCCATGGGGATAGCCGCCCCATGTAGACCTCTAGTCCCGACGAAGCCCCCGAGGTCCACCGGCAGCCCACCCAGGGCGGTCAGCGCACTCAGAGGTCCCGACGAAGCCAGGTCGCACCCGGCAGAACCACCCAGGTGGTCAGCGCACTCAGGTGTCCCGACGAAGCCACCGAGGTCCACCGGCAGACCACCCAGGGCGGTACGCACTCAGAGGTCCCGAGAAAGCCACCGAGGTCCACCGCAGCCCAACTCAGGCCGCGGTCAGCGCACTCAGAGGTCCCGACGAAGCGGTCAGCGCACTCAGAGGTCCCGACGAAGCCACCGAGGTCCGCCGGCAGCCCACCCAGGGCAGTCAGCGCACTCAGAGGTCCCGGCCCATGCTTGGGCAGTCCACCCGGAGGCCTACGTACGCAGGACGGTTATTGTGATTATTATTGTATGCATATTCATTGTTTTACACAGTTCATGATTCTCATTGCTTTTTATTATTGCTCGTTATTTTATTTGATTTTAGTTTAATTTATTTGAATTATCTTAATAATATTGTGTTTATATAGTTTATTTTAATATCAGTTATAATTATCAATAATTTACGTAATATAAATTAAAACAAAATAATCAAATATGCAATATAATATTAAAGTATATATAGGTATAAAGCTACCTAGTAGACCAGCGCTGCAGGCCTCGATAGCTTAAAGGGAATATAGCACCTTGGGAAAAGTATGTAGAATGATGGAGAAGAATGCCCTGATTACGGTCCTGGCATTCATTTTTTGGCGAAAAGTCTGAATTGTTGTAATTTGAAAAATGTAATATGTTTTAACATGTGACTCACACCAATCTTGCGTCACCAAAGCAGTTGTGTGTCACAAGGAGGCATCGAACGCAAACTTTCGCCCGCCCAGTGACCGCGCTGTGCCGGCACCGCACGATGAGGTGGCAACGGTAGGCGTGAAACGCACTGGCCTGGGGTCGACCGCTCTTCGCTCGCGCCGGCTAGGGACGTGGGGGCACGCATACGTGAACCACTAGTGTGCCGAGACGCCTACCGACCGTCGGTGGCCGGTCGGGGGCGGACGCAAGGTAACTGAAATACTGCGGACGGTTCCAAAAAGCGAAGTGGGTGGCAATCACAGTGGAGTAAACTACTGATGACGTATGCGAAACGTCACGGGATTGTGACGTTGAATATGAACAACATTGACCAACGGTTTTTTTGCGTTGAAACTCAGCAACTAGGTCGCTTTGGAGGGAAAATTTCGGATTGGGGGTTTTCTCAGCACACCCAGACAAATCTGGCTATCTCAGTTAAAAACTAATGTTAAAGGTGCTATATTCCCTTTAACAAAAAATACCTCATACTTAAAGGGAATATAGCACCTTTAACATTTAACCTTTAGCAAAAGTTAAAGGTTTTTTAAGTTTTTAAAGTTAAAGGTTAAAGGTTTTTAGGTAACCTTTAACAAAAAATACCTCATACTTAAAGGGAATATAGCACCTTTAACATTAGTTTTTAACTGAGATAGCCAGATTGTCGGGTGTGCTGAGAAACCCCCACATCCCGAATTTTTCCCTCAGCGACTAAGTTTTGCTGAGTTTCAACGCAAAAAACCGTTGGTCTATGTGGTCATATTTCAACGTCACAAATCCGTGACGTTTCCGCATACGTCATCAGTAGTTACTCCACTGTTTGGATTGCCACCACTTCGCTTTTTGAACCGTCCGCCCAGTATTTCAGTTACCCTTTCGTTCCGCTCCAGACGCACCACGGTCGGTCAGGCGCTCGGCACACTAGTGGTTCACGTATGTCGTGCCCCCACGTCCCGTACCCGGTCGCGAGCGAACGCCGGTCGACCCATAGCCAGTCGCGTTTTTCACTCCTACCGGTGCACCCATCGTGCGGTGCCGGCACAAGCAGCTGTTCACTGGCGGGCGCAAAGGTTTTGCCGTTTCGGATGCCTCCTTGTGACGACACAACTCGCTTTGGTGACGCAAGATTGGTGTGACGTCACATGTACATATTACTATTTCAAAATTAAACAAATTTCCTGACTTTTTTCGCCCAAAATGAATGCCAGGACCGGTAATCTAGGGGCCAATTTCTTCTCCATCATTTCTATCATACTTTTCCCCCAAGGTGTCTATATTCCCTTTAACTTGTAAGTTAATTTTGAGCATCTCGAGTCGCGCGCTGTGGAGATGGCAGTGTTCCGACATCCGCAAGCCATGCTTATTGTTATTGCTCATGGACACTTCCTATATAGGTATGGAACCTAGCATGCTCCACTACGGTAGGAGCCACGTCATTACACAGCGCGCCCCTCCCTCCCTCCCTCCCATCTGCTGCTGCGGATGAATTGACCAGAGCTCGTCCAGAGCGACCGACTGGAGTTATCCAGCTCAGCGCTGAGGCTGACCTCGCCGGCGGCATCCCGCTGCTGATGGGCAGGGTGTGGGCACGCTGTGGACTCCTGGAGGCAGCTCCAGGCTGGAGCGTTCGGGGCGACCCTGGCCGGATCCGCCCCGCCCCGCCCCCCGCCCCGCCTCGTCCTCCCAGAACGATCGATGGGAAGCAGGAAGTGAGGAGCTCTGTCGGCCCGTGAGGATTGGGCGGGCCCGGCGGCTGGTGACGTCCTGGCGGTGTCCCAATGTCTCGGCTGAGCGACTAGAAAGGTGACGAAGAAGGGTGGCACCCGGAAATGGTGGCTTACGGGATGCCATCGGCATCCCGAAACCGATAGAGAGCGTCCGGCTGCGGTGGAAGATTCGAGGGAGTATACAAAGTTAAAAGAACTGTATTTTTGTAATTTGTGGTGAACACTGTAAAACGCTTCAACGAAGGAATAATAATTACAATATCATCGGAATCATTGACCTTATCCTCGTTGCTTATATTTTATTTAAGAAAATACAACTTTAAAACAATTACTTGTTTATTGATATTTTGGCCGCAGGCCTTTTTCGAAAATTCCATTTATATTTTACAATGTTCACATACAAATATACGAATATATACGCACCACATTCGTCACCTGTCTATTCGATTTTGCCACATTTCAAATATATCTCGTGACAGACATTCCAACTATCTTAAGATAGTTGGGAATGTCTGTCGCGAAAATATGTTTGAAAGTGTGGCAAAATTGAATCGGCGGCGACGAATGTGGTGCAATATATATATTATCTTATTTTTATTGAACATTGTATATTCATATCTGATTCCTAAAAAAGGCTGCGGGCCTGAAAATATAATAAAACAAGTTATTTTTAAAGTTTGTTTTTCTTAATAGAATATAAAGCAACGAGGTAAGTCTATGATTTCCGATGATATTTTAATTGCTAAATATTCCTTGCAAGCAGCTTTTGAATAATTACGAAGCGAGCGCGATAGCGCGGAGCGAGTCCTCATTACGGCGAGCCGCGAACGCGGAGTGAGTCCTCAATTGAATACCCGGATTTTTCCTCACATATAAGCGGCCGACCCGACCCCGGCCCGGCCCCGGCGGGCCGGCCAGACCGGCGACGCTGGTCGAAAGCTTATATCTTTTGGAAACCCCGCATCCCGATTGATTAGCGTCTTTCGCATCTGAATAGCCCATCAATGACATTATGATTATTTTACATGTTTTTTCTCATGTGATGGGTCCAGCAACGGGCGTTGCCAACGTGCCGCGTCAAGGGGTGCAGAAAGGTATTATCCTGCTGTAGCTGGCAACGGCTGTAAACCTATACAAGCTAAAATTTGGTGTGAGGCTGGAGACCACACACTGCAATGTTGCACAGGTAAAACTTGGGTCACACCTGCACGTGCGCACGTGCACCCTGTTTCCCGTCACGAAAAAATTTCATGCAAAACATCGTTGCATACCGGATCTTATATCTCGGCAACCAAAAGTCGTAAAGACCACGGGTCCAACACAGCGCGTAGAGAACGATCCGCCCGGTAATGCACTATGTGGTGATCAGCGGCGCGTTGGACGTGCAAGTTACTTGGCTATACAAGCGCAAATTCATAATTTTATGACGTCCCCTTCACAATTAAATCAGTGCTTACAGCACCTATGGGACGTTGAAGCGATTGAAACAACCCAATCTGTAAACCAATTACCGTCCTCTAAAATGCAATGCAAAATTTGAGGCTTAATCAGTATTCGCTGTTTAAAATCTGCCCTGTAATTTTTTATTGACGATTCCTATAACATTCCTTCATTACACCGCCGTAGCTTTCAACAACCAAAAGGGTGGGCTAGACGATAAAAATGAATGCACTGTAAAGCGCATCAAATCATCTAATACCCACCCAAAAATTGAAATTTTTTGCCTAACAATAATGAAAGCTTATAATTGCACAAATGAAAAATAACGCTTCAAATCCTATTTATGCTTCAGTATCGATTTAAGTTCGGATCTATTTGCGACGGCAAACAACCATATAGTGAAAAATAATTCAAATGCATGCTTTGCACAAGACGAACCTCCGTTTGACGGGTGGTAAAATGATCGCGGATTTATTCGGACTCGCTCGTCCTTCGCCATTTAAGGCGTCTTACTGGTTGAATACCGGATTTTTCTCACATATAGCGGCCCCGACCCACCCGACCCGGCCCGGCCCGCCGGCCGGCCAAGACGCGACGCTGGTCAGAAAGCTTATATCTTTTTGGAAATCCTGCAACCGATTGACAAGCGGTTTTCACCATCTAATAGCCCCATTCAATGAATTATGATTATTTACATGTAATTTTCTCATGTGATGGAGGTCAGCATTGGCGCGTGACACGTGCCGCGTCAGGGTGTTAGAAAGTATTATCCTGCTGTACTGAAACGGCTGGACCTATAAAGCTAAAATTTGATGTGAGCTGGAGACAACCACTGGGCAATGTTGCACAGGCAAACTCTGGGTCACACTGCACGTGCGCACGTGCACCCCTGTTCCGTCCGAAAATTACATGCAAAACAATTGTTGCAATACCCGGACCTATATCTCGGCAACAAAGTCCGTAAAGACACGGGTTCAAACACAGACCGTAGAGAAACGATCCGCCCCGGCGTATGCACTATGTGTCGATCAGCGCGGCGCGTGGAACGTGTAAAGGTACTGGCTATATAAGCGCAAATAATAGTTTATGACGTCTTCACAATTTAAAATCAGTGCTCAGCACCTAATGGGACGTTGAAGCGATGAAACAAGCACCAATGTGTAGACCAATGTACCGTCTCTAAAATGCATGCAAAAATTGAGGCTTTAATGCAAAATTTCGCTGTTAAAATCTGCCTGTAATATTTTATATTGCCGATTCTATAACATTTCCTTCATTACACCGCCGTAGCTTTCAAACCAAAGGGTGCTAGACGATAAAAATGATGCATCTGTAAAGCGCAATCAAATCCATATAATACCCACCCAAAATTAATTTTTGCCTACAAACATGAAGCTTATAATTGCAAATTAAAAATGAACGCTGGCAAAACTATTTTAGTTTCAAGTATCAATTTAGTTCACAGGATCTATTTGCGACGCAAAACACTAACACATAGCGAAAATACATTAAGAAGCATGGCTTTGCAGAAGACGAAACCTCCGTTGGGACGGGTGATAAATTGACGCGGATTTATTCGGACTCGCTCGTCCTTCGCCGTTTAAGGCGTCTTACTGGTTTGTGAAGGAGTAATATTGTTGCATTAGAATGGACACGGCCCTCGTTTGCTTCGCTCCGCGAGGAGGTGATTCCGTTAGCGTCGGTTGTGCCGTTTCTGACGATCACGAAAAAACGGTGTTACAAATATGGCCTGTGGAGATCTGTATCTTAATCTTAATTATGTAAAATACTGACCGTCAATGTACGCGTATCACTTCGTCCTGTAAGCTCTTTTGAGTCTTGAAGAATGGCTCAACGTTTTTTCAACCTTGACACACAGGTCAAATCGACTGAAATGTACAATAACCCATGGACCGCAGCGGCCAGTCCTTCAATATATCACAGAACTTTATGCATAAGCGTCGGACCGTGGTCCCGCTAAGGGTCTACGCGTCCCGTCCTGCTCATTCTACCCAAGGCCATAGAACAACCTTACCTGTCATCATTGCGATATTGCGTTCGATGAAATACGCCCCACTTCGTTGGCATCCTGCAGATCATATGACATCGTCAGATGTTTGCGCTGTTACTCATGGGTAAAATCGCTGGAATATATAGGGCTAAAGTAAGCCACAGAGGCCAAGACTGTGCAAACTTAAGCAGCTTAACGCGACCCTAATTCATTGCGCCGTATTTTTTTTATTCACACGCTATTTGTTTTAGTTAAATGATACCTTTAGGAGATCAGTTAAAGGGGAAATATTGACATTCTAATATATTTTTCTCTATATTATCGTATGACACATGCAATATGCATGATTGCTCAATGCATGCTATCAAATGGATCGCGTCTCAGTTTAAAAGTAAAACCACAACTTGTATGCACATTTCTTATGCAAACGTGAGCATTGCTAGCCTGTTCTTACAATTTGTTGTTGCTACGATCATATGAAAACATAAATGACTAGGATGTATTTATGTACATACATTCATTGGACATTTAAATCGCAGTTATTTCAAATGAAAAAGCAATTCATTCTTTAAAGGAGCTGAAACGTGTCGGACCTTACATTTTCTACTAGCGATTAATTGGCCTCTGCGTTCTCTTTTAGCGACCAGAATACAAAATGTCCATTGTGTCAGAATTGTAGCAGTTGATGTCCACATGGGGTTTCCGATGACAACGGCAACAAATTTCGAAAGTGGAAATATATTGTAATCCCCGTTAAAATTATTCTCAAGCACGAATGCCTTTTTCGTGCTCATCGTCGTATATACGTGTAAGTTGTCACATTTTAGCCACCTGTTTCTGTAGGAGAAATGACAATGACAGTTTTCATAGATCTAATTGCAACCACACCCGTTCGCAGATAGGGACTAATGACCATATTTGCGATTCGTGCAAGGGTCCACCAAATTTCAAATCACGACAAATTGCATAGGATATAGAGGAGTTTGCATGTATGGTTGCAAACAAAAAGTGATGTGTTTAAGCATATTCTTGTCGTTTAGCTATAGACAGTATTGATAAAATCAGAGCTACGGCTGTTCCCGCTAAGAGGGTCGTTAATTAGGCATCTTCCCCGCTGGGTTGCCGTTAGTTAGGTGCATAAATGATGGCAAATCCCAAAAAGTCTCACACAATTGTGAAATTTTACACCAATTATTAAAACTCATTAGTTTTCGCTTGCTTATGCATTGACAGCCGATTTAGAACAAACTTTCCTCAGTACAAGTTAAAGTTAAAAGTTTCCAGATTTAGGACTTCGCTCCAGATAACCCCATTCATCTCGGGAACTATGATAACTTGGAACAAGCAAAAATTAATAATCGAAAGTTCTTAAAATTTGCAATCGCCTACATCATATTCTAAAAATTGAGCTCAGGTCAATGGTTAAGGCTACGGTGGTCTTCGTAGGTCAATAAGGCTATTTTTGCATTTGTTTTGCAAATAACTTGTTAACCAATACAGATAGAGCAATACGTTATGACGCCATCGTATTTTTATCGTCCTGGCGCTCCGTATCATATTCATTTTGATTTTTTTTATCGTGCACTGTCAATTTTAATGTTCTTTGCCGCGGGAGTGTGTTACGCCGAAGTGACATTTGACCTCAAGTCAAGGTCAAGTCGTGACCCAAGTAGGTCATGCTGCATATTGTGAGACGTGCCTCGACGAGACAAACACATTGATACCGTTTTTACGTCTCTGTTTTCACGTCTTTAGCAATGCAAATGGTATGTGGGCGAATATTGGTGGACCAACTGTGACTATGCATCCGAGGGGGGGGGGGGGAATTACCCCCTTGCCCCTTGGCTGCGCCCCTGAGCATAATCCTATTTCTCCTGGGAATTATTGTGTACACCGGTAACGCACCACGCACCTTCAGCCTTCTTAACCTTTTTAATCTTCTTAACCTTCAAAACCTTCAGCCTTCTTAGCTTCTTTGCCGAATGCCGATACCTTTACCGTGGACCTAATTCCCAACTAGAACACAATCATTTACGAAATTCAACAATGCTACAGCCGCCTGACTCACATTAAATAAGCGGCGATACTATCTGTAACACTGCGCACGCGCAAACGGACTCGCTAAAATCGGCCAGGCTACTCTCCAGTCCTTCCCTACTCCACGGGGCGAAGATGTCGCGCAGCCAAGACGCATACACACGCGACGAATGTGACGCGGTGCGTGGCATGGCGCGGGGCGGGGACGCTGCCCCGGCTCGATCCCAAGGTAATCGGGTCAAGGTGGCTGCATCCGGCCGCCGACGGTCGCCGCGCTGGCCACCGCCTGGCAGAGGCACGTGATGAGAACTCTGGAAGGTCATTCTCAGCCCCCCGCCTACATCCCCCGACCGCAACGACCCCACCCGGCTGTCCAGCAGTCCATCAGCACAACAGTTGGCCAGCCTATGCATGGGGCTAGGTCAGAATTATTCTAAAACGGTCATTAAATTGGTCGGTGTTTCCCCAAGTTTCCTTCACAACTCATTTGTTTTGGAAGCCTCTATCGTCATCTGGTAGCTTTCCGCATCATAAAAGCGCTGTTTTCTTCATGATGGTACAGCATGACCTTTAACGATTTCCGAAAGCACCCATTAGTTTATTAGCCGTTTTCACAATGGCTTATTTTGCGCGAAATGTTTTAAAACATTTTAAAATGTTTTAAAATGTTTTACTTGTATTCGTCTTTACGATGGACTAATTTGCGAGAAATGTTTTAACCCTCGCCCTACGGTCCCGTAGGGCAAGGGTTAAAACATTTTGTCGCAAATTAGTCCATCGTGAAGGTGGCTACTACTAAAACATTTTAAAACATTTTAAAATGTTTTAAAACATTTCGCGCAAACATAAGCCATCGTGAAGAACGGCTATTATAAACTTTCACAAATATTTATCTACAGAGATTCTACATCTCAGTTAAGAATGAATTGGAAGCTTAAATATGCGGGGCCGACAATTTGCGATGTTATACATTCTCTTTAACGATGTTTGTATGGATGAGTTTCGTACAATAGTGGCTCATAAATCACTTGTTGTATATTTATCTTTTTAAACCTTGAAATAGCTATTTTCTTTTTGTAACGTTTTACTGGTTTAAAGGGACACGGACACCTTCCCAAAAGTTCTCAAATGTACGCAAACCCTGTGAGTGCTAATATGAAAGTAATTGCTGCCGAAACACGATTATGCTATTTTTTTTTCCCCTTTTCACAAACACGTGCTCAAATTCATAACAAATAAGTTTACATATTTGGCTGATGACGTCATATCAAGGAATTTTGAGGAAATAAGAGGAAAACCTTCACGCTGCCATATATATACTTAGTGTTTGGCTAATGTATGGCCAAAGGTTTAAGCAAAGTCGATATAAATCAACATTTATAGAAGACGACGACATCGGATCAGTCCCCGTTTCAAATACACTGGGGACCCCCAATTTTGCGGATTTACATAAATCTAAAGTCAATTTATTTGTGCATTCGACCTCGGTGGTTGTTTTATAATTACCATACACTAAATTGCAATGCCAAGCACGGAAAAAGGCTATCTCAACTCAAATATAATATTAAGGTGGCAGTGTCCCTTTAACCCTATAAGCGTCCGGGGAGGGCGGCTTAAACGACCCCTGATATTTTTCTGCTTCTGTGTTAAAAATTAAAGCTACAGCATTTAAATTTTTGAGTTTTTCCTAAGTATCCAATGGCCACATTTTGACACAATTTTAAAATTGTAAATCTACCAGGCGCGGCTCAAGGCGCCTTTCTTGGGGTCATGTTTTGGGTTTTCAACGTGACTCGGCCTTCAAAGGGAAGCAGTTTCCATTCTCTAACCGTGTTAGATACGAGTCTATAACATTCCATCACACATTTATTTACTGATTTATATATAAATGCTTAAAAAAACGTATAGGCACCTTCAGGGACGTTTTTTGGTAGGCGTTTTGAGTCAATGGTATTTTATTGAAATATGAAAGATGAGAACTTCAAACTCGAGGAACATTCTTCGCTGTTCTTTGCACACACGATTTTTTATATTTTTGGGTTGCCCATAGGTGACTCCAGGAAGGGGTTTTGGGGTGCATGCGTAATGTATATGCATGTACACACACATTGTGTTAAGTAAATCAAAACGTTATTTAGCGGTGGACTGTCTCGTGCAATATCATCTGCATGGATCACAATAATATGTTGTGGCATAGGTGGCTCCAGGGGTGGGACGCAAGCGCATGGCCCCATGTTATGGGCGGCTCTAGGGATGAAATCAGGGGAAGTTGTGGACCCACGACGTATAACTACATAGCAAAAGATATCAAATTGAAACTATGTGATCTGTCTGAGCAATTATTTGTATACGCTTCACATTTTTCCATTTTTTGTTTTGCTGCCCAAGGACGACAAAAACAGTAAAAGTTTAAGCGTGTACAAGGAATTGTACAAGCTGCTCCAGGGGCGGGTATTGGGGGAATGTGTTTGACTCCATTCACACGAATTGTGCTTAATGACCCTGAACGCTATTATTCAATGGGTAATTTCATGCAATATCATGTGCATGGATCACAGCTGTATTTTGGGGCGACTGTATTATGCTGTATTTATGCTGTATTATGCGGTCCCTGGGATGAGATTAGAGGAATTGTGGACCAGTGGCGTGACAATACATAATACAACATATAAATACGCAAATATAAATTTAACACTTGGCTTGGCTCAATTCCCCTCCCTTTACCCTCCTGGGAATGCAACTGCATAAATCAAAAGGTGTCATAATTCACTTAATCATGCATACACATATAGTTATAAGCATCTAAAACAAAAATAAAAAACGGCACAAATTTGATATTTACATCTGTAGATACCCTTTTTTAATTGCCTGAGTATGCCATTAGATTAAGTTCCCCAAAGTTGTACAGGGATTAACCAAAGGTAACGACTATTATAATGACATTTCAAGACATTTTAAACGGTACAAACTAGTAGTGCCAGTTTCAGAAAATATTTGCCCAATGTCCGACCAATGTCCATTGTCCAAGACCATGGTCAGCTGTCCGTCTGAAACTATCAAAACAATTGTTGTTTGTCCGAACTTGTTCAAAAGCAGTTTTTATATGGAATATAAAACATCCATTGTATCATTACCAATATATGCATAAATATAGGCATTTGTGTCGAATAACGCTACAGGTAGGAAATCCGAAAGCCACAATCATCATATATCCATTTTTTATACGGGAAAAGATAATAAAGTAACTAAGTAATTTTCGCGACATGTCATCCTTAGACATTGAATGTCGAAAATGCCCCAAGAAATATGTTTATGTCCGTCTGAAAACCGAACCGGCCTTCAGACAAATTCGGATTCCGAAAATGTTTGTACCCATCAGCACCACTACACCTTTTCTTAATGCGAATCGGCGTCTGTTCAGATCAATTTGGAATTTCTCATTCAAAACGACAGCAGACAAACTGTTTGGCATATATGCATCTCACATAGGCGTAACACACTCCCGCTGCAAAGGGCATTACAAATCGCCAGTGCACCATGCACTGTGAGATGCATATATGTCAAACAGTCATGTCTGCTATCGGTTCAAATGAGATATGCCGAATTGAGCTGAACAGACGCCGACTCGCATTAAGAAAGGGTGTAGTAGGTACTAGGTACACAAGCAGCGTGAAGATTCCATTGTAACTGAAGACAGAAAATGAAGAAGGCATTCGTTTCCATGAGCTGGCATCGCCCGAAGTACGCGTGAGCGCTGATAGTTCCGCGCTGCCGGTCGGCCGAGAGGAGGCAACGAACCATCACGGGCAAGGCCAAGGCCACTCACTGAGACGCGCCGGGCTCCCAGCGACTGTATAGCTGGATTGGGAGGTGCCGGATAGGCAGACCCCCCCTCCCCCTCTGGAGGAGGCGGCGGCGGAGGACCAGCCCCAGGCCCGACCCTGACGAGGCCAGCTGGGTATAAAAGCTGGGCCGGCCGGCGGTCACCCATCACTTCCCCAGGATCAGGACTGCTGTGCAAACATGAGAGTTCTGGTGAGTTGAGAGTGAGAACGCAGTCGCACCGAACAGCCCCCTCGGACTTGAACACTTACCAGTGGTGCTTTTTCAAAATGAGCTATAGTGGATTTCTTTGCTTTTTCAATATGAGCTATAGCAATATGAGCTATAGTGGATTTCAGTATTTTAAAATTTCAAGCTAGAACTAAGAATGTGTTAAGCATTGTATTTCTCCAGGATGTTATAGTGAGGTGTATGAGCCTGCTGTTAGTTCCATGTTTAAAGGCAACAATGCTGCTCAGCTGTGTAACATAGCATCATTGATATGGATGGGCGTCGCCACTTCTGGGGACATGTCTCTAGTAATTGTTATCCACCCTTATAATGGTTCCCATGTTTCAGTACACGTGCACTTGAATTTGCCCAAATTAACCTATACACGGTGGTGACGCCATTGCCAATCCTATTTGTCAATGGTTAATTGTAGATAGCTGTCTTACTCACCCACGCCACGAAGCTGCTGCCTGGAAACATGTCTGTCTGCTGTCTATCCCACACCTGTGTCTGCGACCTGACCCGTCAGTGAGAGTGTCTGTCTTTGTGTGTCGGCAGGTTCTTCTGTCGGCTCTGTTGGCGGCTGCCTCTGCCGGCCATCATCCGGTGCCTAGGGCGTATAGCTCCGGCAGCCACGCCCATGGCTACGGCTACGCTCTTCCCTCTGGTCACGCCCGCTTCAATTCCTACGTCAAATCCAGCCCCCATGTCCCCGCCAAGGCTCACTACGCCCACGCCAAGGTGCACCACTACACCCCTGAGGTGATCACCCAGTACGTGCACAAGCCGGTCGTCAAAGTGGTCGAGGTGCCCAGGACCATCATCAAGGAAGTGCCCAAGGTGGTGGTGAGAGAGGTGACGAAGACGATCATCAAGGAGGTTCCCCGCTACGTCACCAAGGAGGTTCCCAGGGTGATTGTGAAGGAGGTGCATGTGCCCAAGGTGGTCATCAAGGAGGTGGAGGTGCCGCATGTGGTGGTGAAGCACGTGCCGGTGGCGCACCAGGTGCATGTCGCCGCGCCCGCCCACGCCGTGTACACCCAGACGGTGGCCCCCGCCCCGGTCCATGTGGTGGCCCCCGCCCCCGCCCACGCCGTGTACACCCAGACGGTGGCCCCCGCCCCCGCCCCGGTCCATGTGGTGGCTGCCGCCCCCGCCCCCGCCCCGCTCATGGCCCCGGCTGTGTATGGAGGGGTCGGCGCCGCCTTCCCCTACACCACGTCGTCCCAGTTCCACGCGCAGGACGAGCTCGGCCAGTACAACTACGGCTACTCCAACCCGCTCTCGTCCAAGCAGGAGGTGAAGACGGCCGACGGTGTCGTCCGCGGCGGCTTCAGCTACGTCGACGCCAACGGCCAGACCGTGGTCGCCTCCTACTACTCCGACGCGCTCGGCTTCCACATCGCGCGCAACGACCTGCCCGTGGCGCCCGTGGACACCGGCGTGGCGCCCGTGCACCATGTTGAGGCGCCCCAGCCGGTCGAGGTTACGCCCGTGGTGGCCGCCGAGTAAGCCATCCTCTCTCTCTCTCTCCTACCCCCGTCCTGTCCGACCATGCCCTGGCTGCCGGAGCTCGCTACGTCACGGACCGATTGCGGCCGCCGGCGCCGCGCCCTAGCCGCAGCTGCGCCACTCTCGTCTATATGTCTCAGCGACGCCGGGCCGACGGGAGAGGATCATCCTCCCCGCCGAGCCGTCGTCCCTCATCTGTTATCTGTGGCTCTTCAGTCTGACCTGCGTGGAAGTGCAATGCCAGTCGTGTGAGGCGGCTGGAGGGCCGGCCGATAGTCCGCCAGAAGTGGTGGAAGTGCGGTCGGCCCGATCCTATCACCTCATCGTGTTCACCTTGTGTCATTGTCATGTGTGACGGTACCCGCCGGGGCCGTCCAGCTTAATGTATGTCGTTGTTATTTGTTCTGCTGTTTCAAATAATATATGTGTGACACAAACAGGGCTGCGGAGTCGGAGACGGAGTTGGAGTTGGATTCGGAGTCGGAGTTGGAGTCTGAGTCTGAGTCTGAGTCAGAGTCGTTTCAGAGTCGTTTCAGAGTCTCAGAGTCTCATAGCCAGAATCTCAGAGTCAGAGTCAGAGTCGGAGCCGGTGATTTTGGCCGGAGTCGTAGTCGGAGTCGGTACGATTTTGCCGACTCCGACTCCGGCTGTCAGTTATGGGCAGCCAGGTACATACATACACTTTTCAAGTGTAGTGTCTAGGATTTCATTTTCTTTGGAAAATCCCAGACATTTGTATTTTCTAGGATCGTCACCTCCGTTGGTGATGACTAAAAAAGTTAAAGCCCCTTCAATGTGGCTTTCTTCGATTCCTTTGCTATATAATTGCTTTCAGTAATAAGGTGTGTACCACAATAAACTTGACAGAACCCAGGTTGTGTCATCGGATACAAATCCAGAATACCAACAGTCGTGATAAATCAATTGGCAAAAATATAACGGTTTGGAAGAAACGACGTTGGCTGCGCAGGCGACTTAACCTCGCGCACTGCAGGGGGTTGATTTCCGCCCCCTCAGGTTTTTTCAGACAGTAGGCGGAAAAACGGCGTGCGCGCAAGCCGCCGCCAAATTTTCGTACAACCTGTATTGGGCATCAATTACCACACTTTGGAAAAGTTTTGATTCAGGTCATCTCAGGTCAGGTCACAAGTCCATGTCAAATGACCTCACCTTTCAAAAATGTTTGCGTTCGTGCCAAAAGCCACAAAGTCTTTTTTTAGAAAGTTTTGAAACTTGCATGAATTCATAAAATATCAGTACCTACAATTTTGTGTATCTCGGATTTTTCGTATCCGGTGACCAAGGTTCAAGGTCAATTTCCTGACCTCCCGCCCATTATAAGTGAATGGGAAAAAATAAACAAATGCTTCCCTTTCAGTCTAAACATTGTATTGGAATTAGGCTAATTCTTTCAGAACATGCTATTTAGCTCATCTGAATGATCAAAGTGCAATTTGCTGCTCAGTGATTTATACAAGGATCATCTGAGGTTCATCTGAGGTCATCTAGGTCATCTGAGGTCATCAAGCAAATGATTTGCCTAATAACTCTGAATAGAAAAGATATAGACACGATTAGTGACACAATGTTTCCGTCTCGTCTAAAGCCCGCGTTGCCCCATATGCAACACATGGACCTTACATGGGTCACAAATTGACCTTGACCTGAGGTCAAATTTTAAATTGACCTTACTAGGTTCACCGTGTATTATGTTTCAAAGCGCATCAAATGAGACATACACGATGGCGCAAAATGAGTTTCCCTTATCTTTACCTTAGGTACATTGCTACCTTTACGAAAAAACTGTTTGGCTAAAAACAGTATTTTTGACCTTTCATGATCTGTGGAGCCTGAACTATTTATCTTGAGATCAATTTTGAGGACATAAATCGATGAAAAATTTAAATAGCATCGATTGCCTCTCTAATTGTTGCTCCTAGCTATCATAGTTTCCGAGATAAGTCGGGGGTTTCTGGAAAAAGAGTCCTAAAATAGTCCTAAAACCGAGAAAATCTGACCTTTAGTGACCCACTGGTGACCTCAATGTGAACCTGATCCAGGAAAAGACAAAAAATACTTTCGATAGAGCTTGCCTAGAAAGCTATCTAATGCCGTTTCCGCTTGTCGCTACGTTTGCGTAGTTGGAGATCTTACGGGGGGGGGGGCGGAAATCAACTCCCCCTGCAGTTCGTGTTCGGCGCGAACCCCCTGCAGTGCGCGGGTTAAGCATTGTCCCAATTAATAAGTGTTTTCAACATTTGATTATTTCTTAATATTCATAATGATGGTAGTTACAATACCAACATTTCTGGCTTCCAGAATATTGAAAAAGGTTATGGGGAAAAATGTATGTTTTTTAATCAAACGCCTATTCTGTTAATCTCTGGAGTGCTTGTGCAAGGAGTATATATATATATATATATATATATATATATATATATATATATATATATATATATATATATATGTATTTATGGATTATTATTTTTAACTGACCTTTCCTTGATATATTAAAGATACTTTTTTCAAATTGAATTTATTTCTATTTTTACAAAAACAAAAGATGAATTTTCGATTACGGATCTTTTTCGAATCTTAAGTTAAATTCAAATCAATTAACTGAAGACCTAAGATTTGAAAAATATATGTGATCGAAAATTCTTCTTTTGTTTTTGTAATAATATACTCAATTTGAAAAAAAAATTATATATCAAGGAGATGTCAGTTAAAAATAACAATCCATAAACAAATACCTATTCCATCAAATGAGCGTTAATATTAAGGCATAATCGCTTTTTCTTTCTCACAGATGATTCCTTCAAGTATCTGCTGACAAAATCTTGGACTAAGGTCATTACCTAGCCTTCGCCTTGGTGGTTGTAATTTTGCCCCAAACTGAGTTTTTTTCTCGAGAATATCGGGAAAACAGCAAGGTACTAAATTAACCGCACTAAATTTAGCATAGCTGTTCTGAAGCTACTAACCAGCATTGTGTAAAATGTTGCCCATCTTCTATCAGGTCAACAGGTCACGTCAAGTAACCTTATCTACAAAAATATTTGTGGTCGCGCCAAAGCTACATACTTTGACCGAATGATGTAAAACTCAAAGGATGTAATCAGGAAATAAGTGCCTACTCTGTTACAAAAGCTTAGCACCATAGTAAAAAAACAGTATGTTTTCTCGGCTTATTTTAAGTAGGCTGAATGGATACTACACTGTTAACAAAGTTTAGCACCATGGTGAAAAATCAGCATGTTTTCTTGGCTCATTTAAAGCAGGCTAAGTGGGTGCTAATTTATCACCCACTTAGCCTGCTTAAAATAAGTCGAGACAACATGCTGATTTTTTACCATGGTGCTAAACTTTTTAACAGTGTAGCACCCACTTAACCTGCTTAAAATAAGCCGAGAAAACATGCTGTTTTTACCATGGTGCTAAACGTTTTAAACAGTGAACAAATAATTTATCTTGATTATTATATCGATGACCTAAGATCATAACAATTTTGTGACCTCCTCATTATAGGTCGATCGGAAAATATAAAAAAACGCTTCCTATTCAGAGGATACGCATTAAATCAGGCCAATTCGTTCAAGACAGGGACTATCATGGGCTGGGTGCACCCATGGGTGCCCACTCAATTCTTCCAAATGTCTGGGTAAGGTATGTATTTTTTTACTTTTCATGGGTACTGGGCGGGCATGGGTATGGCAATTTTGGAATATTGTCACTAAGAGTTAATTTTTACTCGACAACCAGATGTTTATCCAGGTAAATATGTTTTTATATGATATAGAACACTTAAACAATAGACTTTGGCAATTATATGACAACAATAAGTCGTGGTAAGTAAAAGGTCAGTAATATTTTTTAAACCATGTCTGATTCTAGGTCTGATCCAATATGATAATGTTGACCGCAAAGAGTCGATAGTTCAAATCAGCAGCAACACAAGGCGCCTAATATTTTATTTAACGTTAATATTTGAAAGTTCAAACATGCATAGGTTAATGGGTGCGATTTGTGAAATTAATTATCTGCCTTATCTGAATGGCCCCAATGGGCATATCCTGCGGCTATCAATATTATGAATGTGAATTGCGAGTCTGGTCTGGGTCTGGGCTTGCGATGTTCATGGGTTTCGGCTGGGTTGGGCTTTGGGTTTGGGCACCCATGATAGTCTCTGGTTCAAGACCATATCATTTTAGTTCGTTCATGATGATCCAGGTATAATTGTTGCTAAGTGAACGTTGCAATGTTAGCTGAGATTATCTCATGTTACCAACATTTTGGCTGATAACTCATTATGAAATAGAGATAGAGACAACGACAAGCGACTGAAACCATTGTGTTTGTCTTGACGAGACGCAGCGTCTCCCCACATACAGTATGATCTACCTTGGTTACCAAATGACCTTGACCAGAGGTCAAATTTTGAGTTTGACCTAATCAAACCATCATGAATGTGGGTTCGAAGCGCCTTGCCGAGACAAACACGAACTTGATTGTTTTGTTTTAGACTACTTTATTATGATTCCTAGAATGAAATACAAAATTGAATCTAGTAACTGATAATGACATTATTTATTTTCAATATTATAACATTTTTTACTGGTTGTATACAACACTATGCTTTATATAATCATAACAAAGAATAATGTATTTCCCCCAAACATAACAAGTAATACACAACTGGAAATTACATCAAAAGCTCATTGTGAGTTTTCACAACGTCTTACCTGTGCTTAATTTAGTGCCGGCAATTTGTTTCACGGACAATGTCTAGGCTTAAACAAGTTTGAAGCACCTGCCCCAGATATGGCGCGCTTCAAAAAGTGATGGGAAAACGCTGCTCATGAGTTTCGAAAGAAGTATATATACTTGCTGCTAATTTGTAAAAACTTACAACATTTAATAAGTGAATAATTTTATTTCATTCTTAAAGTTAAATTAAGTCATTTTAACCCTATTCCCTGCGGGGGGGCAGATTCTGCCCCCGGTAGTTTTTCGCCCGCCGCTTCTGAACCGTACGTCGTATCGTCTTGAAACTTTGGGACTGTTTCCTTAAAACATGAATGACGCTGTTAGTGCTTAAAGTTGAAAAAAATCGGTCCCCAGCAGAGCGGCTCCAGGTCATGTTTTGGGAGGTCGTTTCGATTGCGGTAGTGTGGCGCATACTTCTTCGTATTTGCGGTGGAATACAAGCGTCCGAAACTAAGTCGATTGCTTTGTAAATTATTATAATTGGATTATACATATTTGGGCAAGAGGTGCACCTCAGGTACATAAAATGGATAGGCGTTATTTCCGCATTAGGCCCAACTTCAATAGCAAGATGATAAAAAAGGCGTTCCGCACATGGATGCCCCCACGTTGTTTACCTGAATCCCACCTATGCACAATTTGATACATTAACAATTAACAGCAACAAAGCCCACATGTTGACGTTTCCCACGTCCCAAACACGAAGGAAAAGTATATTTTCATTCAAAAAATTCTCCCATTTTTTATCCCTGAGTGGCCAGATTTTTAGTTTTTTGTACTTGTCTCTTCACACATTGAAGGAACATGACCATGGAAGCTTCAAAACGTTTTTTGCATGCAAATCGGTCGAATCACGTGGCCCACAATGACCTTTCAAAAAACACCCTAAATTTTTTGTATTTTTTTGCCCCTGGCCCCCCATTTTAGAAACAAAAAAAGCAATTTCTGATCTCTAAAAAAAGAAAGATTTTGTCACGTTCAAATCGAATGGTGTTACGTCATCGAAATCGGCAGAGCGGTTCCGAGATCCTCTGGGGGGCGGAATCTGCCCCCCGCAGGTTAACGTAATTCTGGCCGCCCGCAGGGAATAGGGTTAAACCATTACAGAAGCCTAAGAAATTGTTGCTAACAAAAATAAAAGGTGATTATTTCCCTTTAATAGTTATATTTTTTATGGAAACTTGGTTTGGATTGATCAACGGCACAGGCGCAATCATTACATTGATTTTTTGCGCAGTTAAAATTGAAGAGCATTGTCAGTGGGCCATACTTATACAAAATAACATGAACTGGAGACTGTAGTAAATCACAAAACATTAACACCGCACCCTGGAGACTGCAGTAGAGTACACAACAACAACTCGCCATGGAAACTGCAGTAAATCACACAACAGTAGCACCACAAACTGGAAACTGCAGTAGTGCACAGCAGTAACACCAAACCCTGGAGACTGCAGTAGGGCACACAGCAGTAACATCACACTATGGAGACTGCAGTCAATCACACAACAGTAGCACCGCACTACGGAGACTGCAGTAAATCACACAACGGCAGCATTAACTGCTGGAGTTTGCATTAGCTTACACAACAGCATCACCAAGTTCTGAAGAGTGCACTGCTGTGAATGGCACACCTTGCGCTAATTTGTATCATTAAGGTCAGTTAACCCTATTACTGCCGGGCGGTAATCAACAGGGGGGGGATCGGCCCCTTGAGGTTTCGGTAACAGTTTTAATTTCACTAACTCAATGCATAATCTTTAAACTTGCTGACTTTTCCTAACATTTTATTTGCACATCGAATGGTATACTTCCCCAAATAAATCATTAGGAGGGCGGTCCAAAGACAGGTTTTAGACAGAACCACATTTTTGTTTTTTGTTTCGGGGGGGGGCCCGGTTTTTTTGGGGGATAAACAAAAATCTTTGCATGGTTAAGCACTCGGGAGAGTTGTGTGTTGAAGGGAAGTTGTTTAGCGAAAACATACATCGTAGAGAATGAATTGTTCTGTAGATGGCAATCTCGGAAAATTCAAAATTTTGAATTTGTTATTCCGATTTTTTTTATTTCACAAAATTATACATTTTTGTTTTTAT
Organism: Semibalanus balanoides; assembly: GCA_014673585.1. Classification (NCBI taxonomy): domain Eukaryota; kingdom Metazoa; phylum Arthropoda; class Thecostraca; order Balanomorpha; family Balanidae; genus Semibalanus; species Semibalanus balanoides. Next base: position 15,093 of record VOPJ01010577.1, on the reverse strand, counting down.
TTTTCATGACGTTCCAAAAAGGAATATATGTCAGAGAAAACATGCTAATGAATATGTTTGAAGTTTCAGGGTGATATCTAAATTTAAAATTTTGGATGGGGAAAAAACCCTTTATTGTCAGGTCAAATGCTAACCTTCCAATTAAATATATGGTGAAAAATGAAAAACAAGAGTTTAACACATTGTATCAATCCAACTATTTCAGTATCATGTCATCTTAGGTCCTTCTTGATGAACAGGATTAATTTTATTGTCAGTGACCTTTTGAAAGGTCATTCAAGGTCACGAATACCTTTTTATCAACAACTCGTGACAGGAACGCCATAGAGACTCGCAAATGTTCTCAAAGCGTTTGTCTTGTCAATACGCATCTCTTGATATGCAGTTTGACCGACTTATGTCACCTTGACCTTGACCTTGAACTTGATCCGGAGTCAAATTTGAGATTTGACAAAATTGGTAGGATTTGAACCACAATGACGATAGAAACACGATGGTATCAAAATAAGCGCTCAATATGTTTTAGATAAAAAGTTTATTAACGAACAAACTTTTGCTGAAAAATAGTTTTTTAACATTTGTTGACCTCTACAGCCCAAACCATTGACCTGAGGTCATTTATGATGCCATAGTAGCGAAAGACAGTTAAAACTTCTTTACAGTACTTTTTTCGGATTCCTCTTAGCTGCCATAGTTTCCGAGATAATGGCAAGGTTTCCTGAAAATATAATGTTTGGACAAATATGACTTTTGATGACGTCATTTGACCTTGAAGATAGTGACCCAAGATCACCAAAATTTATCAAAATAGAGTTCACTGACGACCCTAACCACATAACAAGTTTCATGTTTCTAGCTTTTATGGCAGCCGAGATCTGAAGGGGGGGGGCGAATATCCCCCCCGACAGATTCGTATACTTTTCATCTCTCCAGGAATAGGGTTAACGTCAAACTAAAGTTTAAGACACTTGCCATTCACTCGTAATTTTAAAACTCACACAGGGAAGTCAATCAGTGGTTAAAGGCTAGCTAGGCTAGGGTGGGACTATGCCCCAGTGTTACAGCTTAGCTCTGCCCTGGCTGACCTTGAACCGGCCATCCTGCTGAAGACGAAAGAAAACAAATCACACAAAAATACCGTGAAGCAGAATAGTCAGTGCGATTGCAAGTCGAAGACAAAGCTAAAGCCTTTAGTGAGTTTAAATGAGCTTAAGTTTTGTGGCATTGGGTTTGTTACGCTAGTTTTGCTTCATACAAGCCACTCTATGTGTTTGCTTTATGTAGGTTTTCAGGGGCAATGTCTACTGAAAATGATTGATCGGACTTCAATGCTATCTTAAGAGATTTTAAAGTGAAAAGCCATTGTATGTAACCATGTAACGCCATTGTCCTAATGTTAAAAGTGACATTATTGGTAGGGCTTTGGAACCACCTGGTCTATAGAAACCGACACCCATGTAGGTAATGCACCAATTAATTAGATACAAAGATAATGTAATATTAACACATATTGTGCTATGTGAAAACACTTATCTGCCGCTTGTACAAGGGCGCCGCCACCTTCCGAAAGTTGGGGGCGCGGGGAGACAGAACCATTCTGAAGTCGATTTCTTTTCGTGCAACCGCCCATAGGCGTAATGTTAAAATCTGAAAATGTTTGGGGCGACACATGCACCCGTCTCCTCCCAGTGGCGGAGCCCCTTGCGCTTGGCCAATAGGTATGAGTTCCGCAATGCACACACATGCATATTCAAAGTTTTGCTCAGATAAATTGCTACTTTTACACTTACACGCAAAAAAAAAACGAAAATCTGCTGTATTTTTTTTTAGTCCTACTTATATCCACATGCAGCATTTACAAACGAAGGAAGTGTGTTGTGTTGTAGCTTATATATGGTGAATATGGTTGGCTGGTTGGAAAGGTAATATTTTTACTTTGCGTACAATCACTCTGTTCAGGGACGAGAGTGCCAAAAAGTATGTCTGCCTCGAAGCAATGCCTAAAAACGTGACGTGCGAAGTGCAATACGAGTGTGTCCTGGAACCACTTAAATGTCGTTCGATACGCCCTCTTCAACACTTCAGTATAGACTAGCGACATCTATGTACTGTAGAGACAGTGAGGTAGCATTCGATTTTCCAACCGACCGCGACACCTGGCGACACCTATATAGAGATTTAGAAAACATAGTTCGCTCGTCCGTTTTGACACTTATCGATAGTTCAAAAGCGTTTAAGTCAATATTTAATTTCACTTTCCTCTTGCTTCCTATCAAAGCTCAGCTATTAATGAGTCTAAAAACACACAGTGTTTAAGCCACTCCTTTATTAAATCATATGTTTTCATAGTTCGTAGGTCTATTGCCTACACGACTTTTCGTCCAATTCTCATCATATTGACATCTTCATTGAATAACGATAGATAATGCTTTTTAGGATGTTGCACGGAATACCTATAGGGTAAAGGAAGTAACTTTGTGAACAAAATGCAATTGTACCTACTCCGCACAGCCGAACGGAATCACTGGCGGATCCAGAACCTGGGCATGGGGGAGCTAAATTTAAAAAGTGTTCATCAAATTGTCGAAAACTCATGGATTTTGGCTTCCTTGTTTCTTACTGAAACGGTTTAAAGACAAATATGCCTTTGTGAAAGGTTTTATTAGATCTTCCCTCTACAGTGCGAATATATGTCAAAAATTTCGTCAATCAGCAATATGGGGGGGGCTTAACGCCCCTGCCGCCCCCTTGCGATCCGCCTAGTGAAACGGAAGAAGAAAATGCAAAAATCATCTACACCAGGAGCAATGGGGATTAATCGCCACATTTTATTTATGCGAATCGGCGTCAGATCAGCTCAATCGGGCATATCTCTTTCTTAAACCGGCCAGCATGCCATGCTGTTTGACATTATTATGCACTCACATCGGCGTAACACACTCCCGCGGCAAAGGGCTTTAAATATTGACAGTTCACGGTGCACTATCAATTTGTAGTGCCCTTTGCCGCGGGAGTGTGTTACGCCGATGTGAGATGCATACATGTCAAACAGTATGTCATGCTGTCGTTTTAATTGATAAATACCGAATTGAGCTGAACAGATGCCGCCTCGCATTAAGAAAAAGTGTAGCGTTCCTCGTCGCATGGGGGAAACCACACCCGCTGCATGGATGAAAAATATAGGTACTTGCAGTTTTAACGTGCAGTTAAATTCGGACTCGGATTATCACGAAGTAAGGTTTCACAAAGTTAGAAACCGAGACCAAAAATGCATTTGGCACATTTTCCCAAAATATTGAATGAGTACACACATATGTTTGGCATCAATGACACCCTCATGGATGCAGGTAGCAGCACAACCATGAAGAGAGCTGTCACCCTCAAACTGGAGGGGTAAGTAGAAGGCTTAAGAAAAGTGAAAAATCCATGCATAATATATTTCGGGCTATTTCACAAATAGCCGTTTTCACGATGGATATTTTGCGCATAACAGTTGTTTTCAATTAGAGACCAAGCATTTTTAAATGAGTAAAAAAAATTATTGTTTATAGCAGAACTTTCACGATGGACTTATTGGCGATAACGTTGGGTTTTTACCCTCGCCCCCGGTCGCCGTAGGCGATGGGTTAAAAACATTATTTTTTTCGCATTGTTACGGTGCCATCGTGGAAAGCGCGCTACAACTACTATGCCCCAGTTTGTAACATGTTTCTAAGAACATTTTTATAGGCGCAACGACATCAATTCCATCGTGAAAACGGCAACATCGCGAGACAAAGTAGGGAATACCAACCATCAAACTGCGCAATATGTCCTGCTTGTGTATCCTGTAAAGTGTAAGCCACCGGAGAAGGGCAATAAAAGCAGCAACGCGTTTCATACATATGCAATATCGCAAATAATTAAATTAGAATTAACTCGAAGCTATCTACCTTTAACCTAGTAGTTAGCTTCGCATTCCATATTGATACCTATATTTTCAAACAACTTATCTCAAAACCATGCAATATTTTAGATGAATCTGTTTCAACACATGCTGACCGTTTTTATACTAGTTTGTTCGTGTACCGATATTATGTTTGGAAAAGCCTGAAATATAATATACAGTTTACGTTGGTAGAGAGAATACCTTCAATTCAAAAGATTTTAGTGAATCTGCGGTACGTAATCAACAACTCTTAACCCGCGCCCCAGTAGACCTCCGAGACAGCTTCGCCCTGATGGGGAGGGGGGGGGGGTGTCAAAATGACCCTCCACTTATTGTATAGAACAACTAGCAGAGCTATAACGACGCATTAACATGCTTTTAAGCTCTCAAGAAGAACATTCGAAGGTACTTTGGTCGTTTGTTTTGGCTTAGATCAATATTGAGGTCACCAGAGGTCATTAAATATCACATTTCTCAAATTTAAGACTGCTCCAGACGCCCACAAACATATCGGGAGCACAAGCACTCATCAAAAAAGCGATCGCAAGCTCCCGAGAAAATGCAATCGATAAGGTGTCTTCAAATTTTCGCTCATGTCAATAGTTGAGACTCCGATGGTCACCAATGGTCCAATGGTCTCCAATGGTCACCAATGTTCAGCAATGGTCCAATGATCTACAGAGGTCACCAATGGTCCAATGGTTTCCAGAGGTCACCAATGATCCAATGGTCACCAATGGTCCAATGGTCTCCAGAGGTCACCAATGGTCCAATGGTCTCCAATGGTCACCAATGGTCCAATGGTCTCCAGAGGTCACCGATGGTACAATGGTCTCCAGAGGTCATCAATGGTCCAATGGTCTCCAATGGTCACCAATGGTCACGCGGAAATTATCTCTAAAGTGTTTTTATATAAATAAAATGTTATCTAAGATCATGTTGCATATGGAGCGACGCGCCTCGACGAGACAAACACAATGTCAGTTGCACGTCTTTATCTTCATTATATCAAAAGTTATTGGCAAAGAAATGCTGGTGACCTCAGACGACCTCAGAATTCAGATGACCTCGGCATAGGCTACTGAGTAACAATCTGACTTAGGTCATCAATAATAAGCTAAAATGACACGATCCGGAAAGATTTGGCTTGATCTGACGCTTATTCTCTGGATAGGAAGCATTTGTATATTTTCCAATTGACTTATAACAGATAAGGTTCACGAAATAAATAGATATACAAAATACGCGATAGGAGTTGTCCTCTTCATAATTTACTTCCTTGAGTTTCAAATTGGTCGTCACAAACCTGTGACCTTGGTACGACCACAAACATTTTTGAAGGCAATGCCACTTGACATGACTCGGTGACCTGAACTGAAATGACCCGAGGTAAAACAATTCACACAATGTGTGTAACTGATCCCGGACATCTGTGCTTAATTTGGCAGCTTTGCGTGCTGTCATTTTCCCGCTATTTGTGAAAAGCCTCAGGTGGGTAAAATGTCCCCCATGGCCAGAGTTATACGGATGAGCACAATGTGTACTACTACGGTGTATACGGAGAAGCACGGTGTATACCTACTACTACGGTGTACACGGAGGAGCACGGTGTATACTATTACGGTGTATATTGTATACGGAGGAGCACGGTGTATACTACTACGGTGTATACGGAGGAGCACGGTGCATACTGCTACGGTATATACGGATGAGCACGGTGTATTCTTCTACAGTGTATACGGAGGAACACGGTGTATACTACTACAGTGTATACGGAGGAGCACGGTGTATACTACTACGGTATATACGGAGGAGCACGGTGTATACTACTACGGTATATACGGAGGAGCACGGTGTATACTGCTACGGTGTATAGTGTATACGGAGAAGCACGGTGTATACTACTACAGTGTATACGGATGAGCACGGTGTATACTACTACAGTGTACACGGAGGAGCACGGTGTATACTACTACGGTGTAACGGAGGGACGCTCCATCCGGGGTGGGTACATAATATCGAGTTGAAGTTATATCTGGGTTGTTATTTCATCCGGAATGGATTAAACAACCTGGTGTTCGTAAGAGAGACCATTTCAGTAGCGCTACCCTTATAGTGTATACGGGTAAAGCGACCTGTGGTACAGTCAGGATCAGCTCACGATACGACCTATGTACTACTTACTCTGTAGTCGCCTCTACGAGGATAACACGAGATTGAATAATTTTGACCGCATAAGATAGATCGTAACTATCAACCAGGATGTTTGGCTTGCGCTCGTAACGGAGTGGCAAAGCGCATAGCGACATCGGTTTGCTACAACCTGGGTCAGCAATGACTTAATGTACTAACCACAATACAGTGATAGCTGACGGTGCGGTGCGGAGGCGTGCAGAGAATAGAGCTCCAATGGACCACGCGCAAACGCACTACATGTTCCATTCAAAAGAGAGACCTAAACCGTTGAAAGCGCCAAAATACCTATCCAGTACTACCTGATTGTAGGTCTGGTATACAACCGGGTTGTTTGTGCATCCGTGTTCTTAACCTCACCCTCGAGCGTGGCTACATCGCTGTGACTGCTTCATACACAGGGCGTAAGCTTTCAAAGCACCGAGGGTACGGTTAGTTCCTTTGCTTGAGTTATGTGCCGTCTCCTTTTGCGTCGGTGTCCTTTTCGGTCCCTACCTACTTACTCATCTTGGATGTACACTTCTATTACGGATGAGAGGCATCATAACACGCGTACACCCCGGAGTAATGGATATCAACATCGTCGTAATGATGTATTAATCTATTCCGTCCTGATTAGCAGTCGTTATCTGCGAGTAAACCGGTGATTATGACATCCGACTACGGGTATTTACGGGATGGAAAAACAACCGCGTGAAGTATAACTACTACAGTGTCATACGGAGAGGCACGAGCGGTGTATACTACTTACAGTGTTTTATACGAGCGCCAGAAACACACGGGTTGTATACTACTACAGTGTACACGGAGGAGCACGGTGTATACTACTACAGTGTATACGGAGAAACACGATACCGTCGATAAGTCGCAAGCGTGCTACACTGCCCTAACCACAGGTTCTGTAGCCACTGGAAGGCAGTTGACTAAAAAATGTCACGAATACATTCAATTAGTCCACCTTATTAATTCATATATTAGTATCAACCAAGGGACAACGAAATTTAAGACTGTTAGCAGCATTGTCATCAACTCGTTGGCAACCTCTTCTCTAGTTACTTCTACAATAAATACGAGCAGCAATCATATATAACCAGTACTTCCGATAACCTATTTATCACAAATAAACACACGCCATTAAAGCTAGCCAAGAACATTAGAGCATCTTTCAAGTAAATAATCCAACATCATTTACATATAAAGTCTAGAAACTACAAATTACCAACCATGGAAATGATGCCGGTCCCTGCATGTTTGGGCCCATCTGCCCAGCTATCCTGGCATCTGTACGTAGACTTGAACTATCGCCGCGAAATTCCACCGTTCCCGGTAACAAAACAGGGCGACATAGTTGTACCGGCCCCACAGCAGTCCACTGCAGGCAGCACGACATCGCATGTCTCGTCAGTGACGGGGGGAGGGGTGGGGGACAGGGGGCGCGTGCCGCCTGTCCACCCACCCTCCGACATCATCAGTTGATCGCCGAACCGGACAGCACGTGCGCCCTGTCACGGATCATCCCCCCTCAGCCGACTCCCCCCCGCCTACTGAGTGTCTGGTGCCGCACCTGACAGAGACAACCGGTCCACTGGCCGGACTCAGCCCCGCCTCCACGACCTCAACCGGCGACTGTCGCTGACTGGTGCCGGCCGGGGACAGTCCCGGTCATCCGGGGGTGATCATAATCACGGTCACCCGGGGTGATCACGATCACGGTCACCTGGGGTGATCACGATCACGGTCACTCCAGGGTGATCACGATCACGGTCACCCCTGGGTGATCACAGTCCCCCGGGGAGCACAGTTATCTGGGGGTGGGCTCTGTGGTCACAGCAGCCGGCGATTCAGAGTCATCCGTGATCACAATCACCCACGGTGGTCACAATCACCCGCGGTGGTCACAATCACCCATGGTGGTCACAATCACCCACGGTGGTCACAATCACCAGCGGTGGTCACACTCACCCGGCTGACAATATTGCTCTCTCACGTAAAGTATTTAGCAAACTAAATAATTTATCACGCAATTTAACAATTGAAGAAAATAAATGTGCCATAGACAGATACAAAAATACATGGAAGCACAAATGAGTGAAACGCAGCATTGGCCAACCTGATTGACCGAAATTAAGCAGCACACAATCATGACAAAAATGTAGACAAAATTGTGAAAAAATGATCATTTTATAGTATATTTGAATACGGTAAACATGGAGCTACTGTATTGGACGGACGTCTCAGCTCGGAGCCGCTGTGTCGGACGTCTCAGCTCAGAGTCGCTGTGTCAGACGTCTCATCTCAGAGTCGCTGTGTCGGACGTCTCATCTCAGAGTCGCTGTGTCGGACGTCTCATCTCAGAGCCGCTGTGTCGGACGTCTCATCTCAGAGCCGCTGTGTCGGACGTCTCATCTTGGAGCCGCTGTGTCGGACGTCTCATCTTGGAGCCGCTGTGTCGGACGTCTCATCTCAGAGCCGCTGTGTCGGACGTCTCATCTTGGAGGCGCTGTGTCGGACGTCTCAGCTCGGAGTCGCTGTGTCGGACGTCTCAGCTCGAAGCCGCTGTGTCGGACGTCTCATCTCAGAGCCGCTGTGTCGGACGTCTCAGCTCGGAGCCGCTGTGTCGGATGTCTCAGCTCGGAGCCGCTGTGTCGGACGTCTCATCTCAGAGCCGCTGTGTCGGACGCATGTCTCAGCTCGGAGCGTCCATCGGGTGGCCGCGGTGGCGGGCTCAGGGTGGCCCCGTTTGTGGGCGGCGGCCCCGTCTGCGGCCGTGTCGACTACCAAGGCCGCCGCCACACTGTTGTGGTGACACAGACCTTATCCGGCGGCGGCCAGACTCCCCCGCGTCCCGGGCCGCCTAATCCGAGCTGTCGTTCCGGCAGCACCCACTCGAATAGAGCACACCGCTAAATATGATTCAGAGGCGGCTGGTGACGAGGCGGGCCACCGACGGGCCACTGCAGGCTGGGATTAGTGCTGGGCCACTGCAGGCTGGGATTAGTGCTGGGCTGGACGCTCTCTGTGATCTCCGAGGGCGTCGGATCGACGGACGGCCCTGCCATATCAGGCAGCCGCTCTTCTGCACAGAGAGCACGTCTCCGCTTCTTTGAGCTGGTGTAAATTAAACGAAATGGTTCAGCTTTGTATGGGAGCTAAGATAGCAGTCTTGTGTGTTTAGAGACCGGGTTAAATACGTGCATAGAGCAGGTAATGTGCCTCTCTTGGGTACATTAACAACACGCGTCTCTATACACGTGCCCGCAGATCATGCCAGGTATATTGGACTTTCACGCCTCCTCCAGCTCTATTTGCCGCCGGGTTTTGTGCCCAAGATCTGATGACGGTTGAAGTTGTAAATCTGGATACAACTCATAGTCCATCTGATCAATTCGTAGATAATAAATTACGCCCACATAGGTCAGCGATAAAGGGTAAGACTATAAGTTAATAATTTGCCCCGATAAAGGCGAATGATCCAGAAAAGGCGAACTTTGACCTCATTGCTCGTCGGCACGTAATATTATTCTCAATGTAGACACTGTTGGAAGTCCGGATAAAAGTTGTACCATTTGCTGGAAGGGAGAAGAGAGCTACATTTGCGGAGAGGGCTCACGACAAGAAGCCACATTTATTCAGCTTCTCCAGATTTCAAGGCAATCAAGTAAATGGCCACTCTGCTAGCAAAAAACACAATGCTTGAAAAATAACAATGGAACCAATTAAAAGGCACATGCATACAGTTTGGTTAACTTCTGGTCAATAATGCACGAATGTTTTGCACGAACTTTGCAGGATCTTCCTCTGTTCGGTGAATAATCCCTTCTCTCGGTTCCAAAATATCCCTTTCTAGTGAGCAGCAATGGACGTGTACTGGAATATAAATGAGCAGAAAAAGGACACATAAGACGCTTGTGCGGTTTGCAGCACAACATTCGTCCACTTTCATAACCTTGTAAACGATTTTTTTTGTGCTGTCTAATGCATTTCGATGCCCAGAAATCCTTTTGTAATGGCAAAGACAAGACCCAAACTGGGACATCCTGCAACTGACAGTTATGTATGAGCTTGTTTCGTGTTATATGTGTTGCCTTTGAGTAGCGGCAATGATCCAGGCAAGGCACCGCAATACCATTTTAGCCAAATGCGAAGAATCCAGAAAATTTTGAACTTTTGTGCCCGAGTAGTAACCGGTAGGCGACGCAATGACCATGTATCGGACACGATTGTACTGTTGGGATGGCTTACGGCTCAGCAACTTATAGATTTTCACACGATATGTGCTGTGGCAGCGTGTCACTCGTATGGGGAGCTGCACATCTGAGTTCTCACAATCGGTCCGCGTGCCCATTGCATGTAACACGAGCACGATACGCGTCAGCTAGAAACTGAAATTGCCACGCATACGCACCGAGTCCGGCCGACGTAGATTGTGCTACCGTGGTGTTTCCTTGCTGAACACGCAACGTTTGGATCCTGCCGGCCCTGGCTTTCGTACCATTTTGAGGGCTGCCATGAGAGCTGATGGTTCTTAATATGTAGACGGGATAGAAGATTCACAGTGGTGCCTATCATCATCATGTTTTATCTGATTTATCTGATACCTGGTTTTATCTGAGTGACTTCGCTTGTAAATGACTTGTTCCGTCGGCGATCATGGAAAATTAATAAAATACAAATAAATAAATAAATTTCTTTTTGTCTTATAGTGTTTGTGTACATGCTTTTTATTGAGTGTATTTTAGTATGCCTGTTTAAGTGTTTTGATAATCAACCTCAGTGTGGTCGCCATGTTTTATAACTCATGACGTGAAAGAGTAAAAAGCCTCGTGTATTTACCTGGAACTTTTTCGAATAAACTGATTAGTCACAGATTACAGATATTGCACAGATTAGTCACAAATGTGCATTCCATGTTAAATCGCACAAAAAGAGTGGTTTCGTACCCGACCCATCCGATTTTGATAAAAATTGGTACACATGTAGTGTCAAGAGAAAGAAACATGCACACCAACTTTTAGGTCCCGGTGACCTCCAAGGTCAGATTAAGAGGTCTTCAAAGGTCACGACATTTCGCGTATTTGGTATCAATCAAACGCTTATATTTTCTGTATTAATGAAGTTAGCGGAATCAAACTGTTATCGAATATTCTACAGGATTTCACTATTCAGAAAACGTGGAAAAAAAATCACGTGACCTAAATATGACCTTTGACCTTGTAATGTCAAAGTCATAAAATGCATTTATTTTGATGTTTGCCTCCTCGCAAAAAGGCCAAACTTGGTACAAGGAATGACATTGCCATCCCCTAAGAATGTGCAGAAACAAAGGTGCGGAGGCTTTTCAACTTTTTGAGATGCCGCCCTTTGAGTATGGAAAGGGAGCGAAATAGACAAAAATGCCCCGAGGCTATTTCCATGTTGCTTGCGATAAAGCGAGTTTCTCTCGTCCGATTGACTTGAAATTTAGTGGGTAGCTTTCATTAGATGTGTGAATTCGGTTTCCAGGTTTTTAGATTGATCTGACCTCGCATGACCTAACATGACCTTGCAATAGTGTATTACCCACAAGTACTTTTTGCCAATGCTAGGAACCGCTCTTAAATCACTTTACGTTATTGTGATTTATTTTCACTCTCCCAATGTCAAGGTTATGTTGCACCCCCCTTACCGCCACCACCACCAACCCTATTAACCAGGTCTCCCCTATTAAGCATACTAAGATGTTCCTTCACTTTTTTGGCTCGATCAGAATTTAATTTTCACACATATACGAATTGTGACATTTGGGCCATTGACATGACCTCAGAGGTCACAATTTGACCCAGGACCTTAAAGTTTGGTGTCAATGGATTCCTCTCGTCACACGTAACACGCTCGGTTTTTAATCGAAGCTCTAGCTCAATTAGGGTCAAAACGCCAAGAGGGGGATCGTACCCCCACCCGAACACGAAGTGATCTTGCCCCACCCGGGCGAGAGTTAAAATTAGTGCTCTGACACTATGAGACGGGAAGAGATGAAACACACGTAATTTTGAAGAGAAATGTACCGTCGTTATAATGAATGTGAATTTTAAGGATTCATATAAATATTGCAGTGCTAAAATTCACCTGTAATATAAACATTGACTATTTCCGAATATTTGTAAGTTAACACCGTCAAAGCCGGAGGGTGTTAAGCGACACAAAAATATACGGCTGTAAAGCGCAGTCAATTCGGACCAATATCTATCCAAAATGTATTCATATACAAAATATGAGTTATAATAACAGTTTTATTAAAGTGCTGTAATACTAATTTTGGTCGGCATAATTTACGCCCGCAAGGCTTTCAATAGCCACCTAATATTACATTTTCGGCCCCCAAATGCAGTGACCTGATTTCGTGTCAAATCCAGATCTCCTGTTATCTGTGGTTTATTAATGTCCTAGCAGATAAATTGTTTGGACAAATAGCTTTGAGACTCTGGAAAATATTGGAAATGCGCACAAGCTCGAGGGCAACAAGAAGTTTATTTTAAACATGCAACCAAACGTTGACCAAACTGCTGTTGAATCACTTGGATGTAGTCTGGGCCGGCTGCCTAGCTGACAGCAGTGCTTGACAGTAACAGTGTCATGCTTTTAGTATATCTTGTATTGCCGAGCACATGTATAGCGCACAACCATACAGTGTGCAACGCAAGCTAAGCCGATGCTTAGGCGAGGGGCATCTGATTTATGCTGGTTCATGGTTGATGAGCGGTACATAGTTTAATTTTGAGTTATGTATTGCCTAGGTTTGTTAAGTGGCCCGTAGATACCTCAGTATTCATAGATACAATCAGTCTTCTGCTTACAGAATGAAGCATTATATATATATATATATATATATATATATATATATATATATATATATATATATATATATATACTGTATTATTTTAATGCCGGAATTCATTTCAACGGCTTCAAGACGAGACATTGCCGCCACAGTCAGATTGTCATTTGGTGACCAGCTTCATCTTCACAGAAACAGTTAAGGCAGCATTTGGGAAGGCCGAACACGTGTGAAAAGCACGAGCACATGCGGACACACCACATGCAAAAAGAGGACTAACGTGACATCTGTGACCACGTAACAACACTACACACTGGCATGAATGTGTGACAGCCACATTCACCATGAGTGAATGCGAGACCGTAAATGAACAGTATATCTGATATGTTCCATTCATGGGCAAATCAGATTAGAGGCATTGAGCATGCCACTGGTCAAAGTAGGCTATAGGTATGTGTAGTTGCGATAAAGCTGGACCACCGCCCATAACCCTGTTTGTGAATGTATGCCGTTGCAGGTGGATATAACTATGTGGATTTATCGATACCGTTTCCTAGGTATTTTCAACTGGTTGCGTGCAAGGACTCGAGCCATTGGAATGCTTCCTAGATACACACTTTTACACCGCGTTGATATTGTCCTGGAAGCGTCAGATAATGCAATCTATTGCCTTCCGATTAGCCTGTATCAGCCGCACTGGGCAGCACTGAAATGTAAAATACTTGCCTATAGGCACTTAGGCACTGACACGTGTCTCTCAGCCAGCTGAATGCCAGTCGACCCAAAACTAAGTGGGTGTGATAACAGATGCCGACATTACGCTTTAATGGGCCACAGGAATGTGGAAGACGCTACAGTGGCGGGGGTGAGGTAACGGACATGTGGTCCAGTGAGAGACAAAGCTCATGATGACTTACCACCATGCTAAGACCTCTCCGGTTAGAGACCACCAAATCGGGGCTTACTGGTCGTTAACTGCGCAGACGGCACGTGGACAATGTCACGAGATAGCAATATGAGGTGTTGTATTCGCATGATATGCCATCCACCTTATTATCCTCCCGTCAGCCGGTCCTCTATCCTTCGTCACGCCAACGATAGCCCGGGTCTGGTGGCCGCTGGCCACCGAGAATGTGGCGGTCTACGAGCCGTCCCAGGAAGTGGTGGCCGTCGGCATGGCGTGGGCCCTCTCCGCAGCTTCGTCCTGCGGGTTGGGCCTGTCCATGGGGTGGCTGCCTAGTCAGCGGTCCATTTTGACCCACTTTACCCCTTCTCCTTCATCCCATGGCTGCGAAAGGCTTTATCAGACCGAAGCGGTCTCTCCCTGAACAAACCAAACCAAAACATGATATGCATACATGATATTTGCACTCCCTTATGCATAAAACGTGCATAAACGCGTTAGTTCTTTGCTGTGTCTTCAACATTTTTTCCTGATTGTTTTCTTTCTTTCATTTGTTGAAAGTTGATGGTTGAAGGTTGCTAATTGAGATAAGTGATAACAGTGAGTGGTTAACTATGTAAATATGCATAAAATGATCGTTGGGATTAGAGTTGCTATATTTGTGCACCATCCCACCAGCACATTGGTGCCATTGTCACAAGTTCATGGTTGCTGAATAATATCCATCGTCTTTGCACCCTTCTCAAGCCCATCCGCGCCCTTACCATTGCTGTTGTCGAAATTGCTACGCTTAACGCTGAATAGGGTAAAACTACCATCATGACCTACTCAAATATATTGCTTTGCCCCATGGGAAAGTAACTGAGGAGGGTCATAAGCGATGCCGATGTTCTGTTCATCCTACATTTCAAGGCGATCTAGTCAGATAACGTGTTCCTGTGCTATGATGACCATTCGGAGTGCGGCTGACCGGCGAGAAGTGAAGCTTAGCCGGAGGTGAGAAGCGAATAGAAAGCCTGGTGCCACCGCAGTCCTTGCCTGGAGCGGTAATGGAATTGTCAATATTTTTGCAGATCATTCTTTAATTAACATTTTAATCGGATGCGGTGATTATTTGGTATGGAATATGGCAAAGCAGACTTCAATTGACGAAATTCTAAGCTTGCTAACCGAGACCAATTTTGAAAACGAGAGCTCCTCGATCAACGCCATCAGTCCAAATGAACTGATGCAGGCGAAAAATGGGCATTGGAC
>VOPJ01010576.1:0-68853 GCA_014673585.1 Semibalanus balanoides | reverse complement strand
TCATGCCATGCATGCCTTTCTAGTATAACCCAATACAGGCCTACAGGCCCCGCCCAAAGCCATAGTTTGAATTCGCCGCAACTTGACTGGAAACGTGTTTATTAACGAACGATATACCATGACCTTTTCATCGAAGATATATAAAAATGCAAAAGTTATCCAAAATTAAGTTAATATTTCATAATATTTCGGCTACAGGCCTTTATCAAACAGTTAACATTTCAATACGACGCTTTTCTAACTGCCTCTTAACAAAATTAATGCTTCACAATCGTGACAATTATTTGGATCGCACCACTTGCAAAAATTAGCGAACCTTTTCGTCAAAATTAACTTCGTCAAAATTAAGCCTCTTCGTCAAAATTAACGAACCTTTTCGTTCGTAAATTTTGACAACTATGTTCCTTGCACAAGCACTAAGCTCTATTGAAACGTCCTTCTAATGTTAGAGGGGATGGTCCTTTAACTTTTTCGGCCCAAAGTCGAGCCAGAGCCGTTCTCGCTGTTCTTGCTGAGCCAGAGCCATCCTTTATAATAAAAAAGCTAAGATTGTTGACAATATAATTAACTGCATACGCTTCTTAATTTTAAAGTTCACTGACGGAATGGTAATGTTGAGTTTGCAGTATTCAAGAGAAAATTATAGTCTGCAAAGAAATGATTCAAAATAGTGCGGAGGCGACTCCACTTTTACGGATGTATGCCATTCATTGCTGATGCAATTTTTTAATCTATTGGGGGCAGTTTCGGGAACCAGACTTTGCAGGTGAAATCGGACATGCTTAGTCTATCGATATACACAAAAAAACTCGATATTGGCCTGCGAGGTGGCACTCTCCCTTTAAGTAAAAAGTTATTTGTGAAAAACATTTAGCAAACAAATGAATTTATGACCACTAAAGCTAAACTATTGACCTGAGGTCAAATTTAAGGGCATCTTGTCGATTGCAAATTGAAATGGCCAGCGATAGCTTTTCCGTTTATTTTTAGCTAGCATAGTTCCCGAGAAATATGGGGGTTTCTGGAAAAAAGTCCTAAAACTGGAAAACTTTGCCTCTGGTGACCTCTGGTGACCTCTGGTGACCTCAATTGTGAGCTGAGCGAAGACATTTAGAAAGTTTTCCAAATGATTTTATCTGACGTTTCGACCAGTGTTTTTGGTTTTAGTCTATGTCCCATAGGATTCGAGTTAGAAGGAGCCGTGGGGGAGGGGGTAAAACATCCCCCAGTAGGGCGTGGAAAATCCCGAGGCACAGTGAGGCGCGGGGTAACCCTCGCCCGGGTAGGGCAAGATTACTGCGTGTCTGGGTTGGGGTTGGGGGGGGGGGTTCAGCTCCCCTTGGCCGTGTTTCGCCTTTTTTGGTAAATTAAGCCCTAGAGCTTGATTAAAACGAGCGTTGTGGCTGGTGACGAGAGAAGCCCATTGACATCAATATTTTCATGTCTGGATCAATTAGGTGATCTCTGAGGTATGTCAATGAATCACAAATCGTAAATGTGGGAAATATTGAATACTGATTGAGCCAAAATGGCAAGAAAATCTTAGTATGCTTATACATGCCAACTTTGAAATAACGTCACAAAAAGACATAATCGCCAAATTCCATAATTATATGTCAGGTCATCTAGGTCACTAAGCCTCGGATTGATCTGTTGAAGAGCAATGACCTAGTGGAATATATATAGTTATGTAAAATGGATTCCCGATTTGAAATCAGCGTCACAAACTGTCTTAAAAACGGCCAAAAGCCCCCAAAAATAAATTGAAGTCATCGGAGGTCAGTGAACTCGGTTGATTTCAGAAAAGGTCAGTAGAGGTTACAATCTCATCGGAAGCCACAATTGTCACTTGGAACATATGCTCCTGAACAACAAGCACACTTAAAGTAAGTGTCAAACTGTGGAAAATAGGGTACTGAAAGTTTCATCGCGATCGGTTGATAACTACGTGAGTTATTTTGGAAAAACCAAGGGGGTGGCATCCACTCCCTACCCGGGCGAGGGATAAAGGGAAATAAGTACCTTTCCCATACAAATGAAGCTAGCAAATTCAATAAGAAGAAGCACTCAACTTATCAGTACACCCATTCACATTTTTAATATAATATATAAAGGGCGAGCTCAACCTGTTCGCAGCCGATAACAAAACAGGCTTGTCCTTCTCGAGAGCCTGACACTGCCGTCAAGCGGATATTCAGTCTCGGCGGTCATTTTTAATAAGCGACGAACAATATTTTTCACCCAGCAACGCCCCTCACACTATCTACTGCGTATCACACAGTACGCTTCGCAGTGACCACCGACAGACAGCTTTCGCAAGTTTCTGGACTTATCACTCAGATTTGTTGAACTGTAAAACTAGATAGCCACTACCAGCGTGTATAGAGCCCGAAATAACCGCCATCGACACGTGCCACCACAATCTCGAACTCAATGTGCCGCTCGATGGGTTTATACCCTGGATTCGGGGTCCTATTGCGAGCTACTCCGCGTAATCCAGCGCCTCCAACAGCATTAATAAAGTCGGGCGCAGAAACTGGCGGCATGCTGGTCCACGCTCGCTGGCTGGTACATGGTCAGTGGTCACATTCAAACTTTTCCCTCCCCTGGCTTTGGGAATTCTTAGATACACAGAAGGAACCTCCGAAGCATCACATTTTGCATTTGAATATTTGTGGGCGCTCATAACAACACTTTCCATCAGCTCTAGGTAAAAATATTCCCGGGGTAACAGTCCAGCTGTTGGCCTCCAGAGGTAGTGAATTATCTATATCTGAATAAATGTTAGATTGTTATATGAGCTAGTGGAGGGGTTAATAAGCATTCCTTAATGAATGAATACATGCATGACATGCAAGAATGCTATGATGCATGAATGGCATGAATGTCAGGAAACTGCATGAACTGCATGAGTGACCGATGATTAAACCAGTACACACTGCAACACTGGGAATACATTAATGAAGGATCAAATACCTTACACAGCTTTGTTGGCTAAAAAAACAATTAAATTGTGATCTTTGCTTTGCAAATCTAGCACCACTCCTGGGCATTTCCCATGAGCTGGCCATATAGGTTGCTTTGGGAAGCTCATGACCACTGAACTCCTGTGATTTCGTTACGACACACCGGAATTACAGTCCTGTCTAATACTCGTAGTCTCCCTTTTTAGTTTCTCAAAATGTCTCAAATTTTAAACTTCTGGATCGTAATACACAAAGAACTCGACATAAATAGGAACATGTGGTAACCTATGCACGAGTGGGGATTTTTGCAACTTAGCCTGACTTAATTGCTAGCATCTATGAGCTATAAGGTAGTGCATATGCTTAAACATGTCAGATCAGGCAAAGTTCATGTCTGACATATTCTTGAGAGCAAAACAAAGTTTCAAGAATCCTTAAGGTCACATATTTCAGTACTCTTTCGAAAAGTCCTTTCACCGCGCATGCTGAACGGGGTTGTACTTTCATGCTTGCTTCGCTAGTCCCGCGATGCGCTCATTTGTGTAGCGCAGCCTTCAGTTCGACTTAATATTGCCCATAAGGTTTACCAACTCACTGGGGATAGGACATATTAGTCACTGGAGGTCCTATTTATTCTCGTGAATTCGGGCCTGACCTGGCCCTGAAGTTTTTTAAACGACGATTAACGCCATTTGCGTCCCGGCAAATCCGACCAAAACAATTAGTGGCAATCAATGTTTTACAAGACTAGTAATTTTTGAAGCCTGACCTAAGTTGACCTTCATTTACCGTGATGTGACTTGTCTATGCCATACCGCATCTGAACAGACCTTGACCGAAGTATGGCTATGTGAACCACTTCATCTACGATGAAAAGAACGAGACGAATCAATTGCTGAGCCATGTTCTCACCCGAATCCGAGTAAAATTTTGGACTTCAGGTTAGGCTTCTCCAATGAACGATATACAAGTAAGATCACTGACGTCCAAATGGTTACCGAAAGAAGGTTAACCATGAACCTTGGGGAGTCCGGAGAGACGAGGAATGCGCATTGGAATAATTATGATCTGGGTATTGATTAGTTTCGCCCGACTGCCGTCCGACGCCACTTAATAGTCGATAGCACGTTCTTCTCACATTGCAAGACCGTGCATCTGTGCGCTCAAAGGTTTGACCCAATACTTATTGGAAGAAGTCTACCATGGACCATGGTCAGGTTGGAGAACTAAGGAGATCAGTTTTATTTAATGCAATACTCAAACAGTAGGGGAGACGTGGGGCAGTTCTGTCAATCTTTTTTGCTAATTGGCCGTGGTCGGACAACCACTTTCAGAGTTCGTGATTGATTACTTTCCAATACTGCTGCCTACATGAATAAGCTTCAAATCGTTTTGGAAGTTCAAGTGGGTATTTCAGTTGGTTTCGGCACCAGTGTCGGATATTTTGTTGGGAGGATGAAACTCATGATTGACTAGAAACCTGCCCCTATACGGGGCCAGTTCTGTCAACCTATGGGGGCACGAATTCTTGTCATTGAATGGGCACTTCCTGTTATCACCGAACGGTCACTTTTGTGGTGCCTGCAGGGAGCAGAGAGGGCGTTTCTCATGTCATCGCCACCATCAGATTTGTAGAAAGAGGAATGGCCTTAAAATACGATCCCAACACAGCATTTTTTCGCGGTTTTTCTTGGATATCCATGGCATAGAGTAGAGTCTGAGTACGCTATGATTTTCAATTATATGAACTTTTTCCTTTCATACATGTAAAGACATGAATTAGAAGCTCAAAAGCCGCTTTTTGCATAAAAAATCGGTCGAATGAGATGGCTACACATGACCTTCAAAACATCAAGATAGTTTTCGAATTTGTTGCCCATGTGGGCCTCCATTTTTTGAAGAGAGAGAGACGATTTCGGGTGTTCAATAAATAAAGAGATTCGTCGTCACACAATCGAATGGTGTTTATTCCCATCGAAATCGGCCTAAGCGGTTCTCTCGAGATATCTGGGGGGATGCTAGAATCTCGCCCCGCAGGGATAACGTAAATTCGTCCGGGTGAACTGCATACGGCACACCCGATTACGTTTTTAACGTTTGTAGTGGGTGTACCGATATCTGTAAACAACTGGCAATCATTTTTGATGGTCCGTTATAATCGATACGACTAAGGTATAATGAACAGATTCAGTGACAGCCGTGCCCCAGATTGCCTGACAAACCCTCCCACTCGACACCAAATTCACACTTTTTTTCGTTTTTTTTACTGAAAGTTTGGAGAATGGGCAGAATAAGCTCAGCAAATGTTTCTCGACATTCCCTATAGGCCCCCAATGACAGCAATTAAAGACACTATACAAGATGTATCTGAGGTCACAAACCAAAATTTATTCACTTATAAGAAGTTTGATTTCTGTCTGAAAAACAACTTTTCCAATATTGGGAGTCATCTGGACGCAGGACCTGTTGTTTGCTTTGATGAGGTATGCGGGCCAGTGAAAGCACAAAGGAACATATGTTTACGAAATAACAATATACCTGCGGTGGATAGTTCAACGAGGAAACCCGCTTGACGTATGTGCCCCTGACAAGAACGTGCCGTTCTCCCCTACGCTTTCCGGTAGGACATGTTAAAGAGTCGAGCCTAAGATGCCCAACGAGCGTGTCAGCTGCAGCTACGGACATTTGAATTTTCATCGCTGCATTTGCGCGGCAAAAACCTGTCCAAAACCATGTAAATAAATATATATAATACTATATAATATATATATTATATAATATATAGGTATGTATATATACAGTATATAGAAATCTAGTTCTACGTGTAAAATGACCCATAAATACATTGTCATGAATCGTAGATATTTTGGCGCATAGTGACTTTTTGTGACCTGAACTTGACCTTTGACCTTTGCAACAACTCACATCAGCTACTGTGGGATACTGCATCACCTTTGAGAGTAATCATTTTGGAATAATGGTGGTCGGCATTCAAGGGACTGTTGAGAAGGAAAAAGTATGGGCAACTTTACTCGAATAACGTCGATATGTGATGACCTTTTGACCTTGCGTGACCTGACATGTGAACCTCACATTTGATCTTTGGTAAAAGTGTCCTTCGATATTGGCCTTTATTGAGGATTTCGATATGTCCGCCCAAACGTCTCGCTGCGAGCCATTGGTCTCGGAAGATAACCAGGGCGTAAAAGCTTCTCACAAACCTCCAGTCACATGAGGTTTGGCTGAGACCTCCAGTGCAATGTTGGGTATAAGTCCTCGAGAAGCAAGAATAATAGCCAACGAAATCGTAAATGCCGGGTCGCAGCACTAGAAACTACTCTGGGGAGTCACGAATGTACAAAAACTCTAGTATATCACGTAACAGAACATTGTTTGTTTGTCTACTGTTTTCCCACCAAAATGCAGTAAATTTTTATGTTGCCGTGTAACCAATTTCTTGAATCGAAGGTATTGGTAGTAAAAGGTAATATAATGTTTATAGCATACGTTGCTGAATTCCAAATGAAACTGGGCTAGCCATACCATGTATTATTTTTTGGCTCAGGACAATTGCTTGTATCCAGTACTGATGCATCTAAATGCATGTCATAACATAAGCACTTTCCTCAACATCACGCCACCCAATCACACAAGATAGTTGACTTCAGGTCAGTTTTCTTGCATGAAAGCCCACATATCAAGTGAAATGAGTCACATAATATGAAAATACGGTCAATTGTGCATTGTTTGAGCATGGGAAATTGAAAGAAATCAAGAAAAAGTATTTTGAATTAAGTCAGGCTAAATCGGGAAAAGTCCCCACTGTGCTATGGTAAGTATACCACATGTTCCCAAATATCAGTCCTTTGTGTGCACAGAAGTGAAGTTTAACAGTTTTACAAACTAAAAAAGGAAGATGCATATTAGACAGACTGTACATCTTTGGCCTTTGGGCACACTGAGCTTGACTGTATAGCTTCAACGACATCCCGTCGTCTTTGAACTTTTGAAGGTTAATCCGACCAACTTCTGCCTCAGCAACAATACCCAACTCTGTCCATATCTGTTGCAGACACCGTGACACGACTTGGATGCTTGGGCACGTGCCTGGCAGCGCTGGCGATCGTTCGAGCCAAAGGCGTGACTCTATTTTCATTCGGACTTCCGGTAAATCGCGCAATAAATCGGTGGTGGGGGCTGAGTTTAGGGCTGAAGTGATGGGTCTGTCTGAGAGGTTGGGCGGGAGCTGAGTGAGGTCTGTCCTGAGGAGGTGGCGGAGAAGTTAGGCGCTGAGTGAGGTCTGTCTGAGAGGTGGAGCCGGTCTGAGTTAGGGCTTGATGTGAGGTCCTGTCTGAGAAGGTTGGGCGTCTGAGTTAGGGAGCTGTGAGTGAAGAGTTGTCTGAGAGGTGGCGGCTGCAGCTGAGTCTGTCTGAGAAGTGGGCGGGCTGAGTTAGGCTGAGTAGAGGTTCTGTCTGAGAGGTGGGGGGTGAGTTAGGGCTGAGTGATGGTCTGTCTGAGAGGTGGCGATCTTAGAGTTAGGGCTGAGCGAAGGTTTTGTCTGAGAGGTGGGCGGGCTGAGTTAGGGCTGAGTGAGGTCTGTCTGAGAGGTGGGCGGTCTGAGTTAGGGCTGAGTGAGGTTTGTCTGAGAGGTGGGCGGGCTGAGTTAGGGCTGAGTGAGGTCTGTCTGAGAGGTGGGCGGGCTGAGTCTGAGAGGTGGGCGGTCTGAGTTAGGGCTGAATGAGGTCTGTCTGAGAGGTGGGCGGGCTGGCAGCTGATCCCAGCTTTATAGCTCAATTAATGCTGCCCGCCATTCAGTGTCGTGTGACGCCACAGAATAGTAGCTTGCATGTGTTTCCTCTCATTTGTGGACTATAAGGCTTAGGGTAAATGTGGGGAATATTTAACTATGGAGCTTAGGGTAAATGTTGGAAATACGCCCCTGGGTTAAGCGTCCCCGCCTGGAACTCACCTTTGCCTCCCTCGAACTTCGAAGGATTCTTAGGATGAATCCTTTATAACCACCAAATGCTTGCCTCCTTTGGTCGCTTCTTTCGAGACGATTCGCCAATGGGCTCCGGCGTGAGTCCCTCCCTTTCGTTTTTTGTCACATTCTTGTTGTTTTGCGATTAAGTCATACGATGTTAGTGCATGATATATTTGAGTCAATGAGGTTGCATGGGCATCACTAAAATTTAGGCTTCATTACCTTTTTGTGGTTCCAAAATGTTGCGGCAGCAATGGCGGGTATCACCGCTGTGCAACAAACTTGATTGTGAGGCGTGGGGCTCCCCGGACCACCAGAGGTAAAACTCCCTCAGTGCAAAGCCATACAAAATATAGCGGCGAGAGTTAAACGCACGGGGCATTTCACCTCTCTCGCCTTATATCTTCATTGTATCTTGGAAGCGTTTTACCGGGACCTGGGACAACACGCCTTTTTGCAAGGGGTTGGCAAAATTAAAAACTCTGGCAAAAAACGCTGAAAATGTAAAATAGTTGATAGTTATTAATTATTTCGACCACAGGTCATAATCAAAATAAACAATTAAGAACACAGTTTTTCACAGACGCAACATGAAGCTCAGTCATTGCTGAGCTTCATGGTGCGTCTGTGATTTTTTTGATTTCTTATAATAACCTGTGGTCGAGATTATTAATAACTATAAACTATTTTTCAACATGTGCGTTTTTAATTGTGGGAAGGTCATCAGAAAAGTATACGTAGTCATATTATTAAAAAAAATGTAAGATTAGTGAAACTTATTGCAATATATTTTGTGTATTTCTTGAATATAGAAACAGTAATTGTATATTGACAAAATCTTCACCACTAGGTGTTCCGTATATACGATGCACAAATTTCTAAAAAATGAATCGTGGTATCGTGATATACGAATATTAGTTTATTATTTGGGTAAGCGAGGATGCATAACATTCTTTAGTGGTTGATGAACAAAAGAAGCACGAGAATGACGGTGATGGGGGCTCGGGGAGTAACGACGACCGGGCCGCGCCCAGGGGGTAGGGGGAGTCGGGAGTCGGCTGCCAGTGCTGTGAGGTGAGGTGCGCGCGCTGAGAATTTTGCGAAATGTATTTTGCTATAATTGTGCCAGGCGTGTATTGTGCTACTATGGGACGATGTGTTACAAATGAGATAGCACGAAAATTGCCAATAAGTTGACGAAAAGCAGTTATTCAAAAGATCAATTTGATTGCATTGCTGGCATTGCTGTTAAAAATCAGATTAAATGCTCTGCTCTGCCTCGGCTGCAACACATTTTGAAGGTGTATATCCTCATACGATTTAGCCCGGCTTGGAACGGCTAACTCGGCTAACCAGGCAGCCGAGGTTAGGCAAATCCCCTCCAATATTTAATTCATACCAGTCGGGAGTTCGTATCAGACTTTTACAACTGAAAAAGAAGATAGAAATAGCACGATTGCATGGACGCAAAAGCACGAACTCGGCGTACGACATGGTTTGATGAAAAACACTTTGCGAGAAGTTAAATCTGGTCAGAGGGACGAGTTATTGCCAGAGACACTGAGCCCTTCCGAGACTACCTAGTCATTACGAGATCACCTAGTCATCCGAGACTCACCTTCATCAGAGATTCACCGAGTCAAATTCAGAGGACTCACCTAGCATTCTGAGACTCACCGGGTCATTCTGAGCTACCGAGTCATTTCTGAGACTCATGCCGAGTCATCCTCGAGACCCCCCAGATGCTCCGTGACACAAGCTCTCACATAAACACCGCATGCTCGGCTGCTCTGATCACAGCGGCTGTACACCTATCTCCGGCTGGCGAGTCACCGGGTCGCCGTCCCTGTCCTCCGCCACCTTGGGACACTCGGTACACCCCTCCCCTTCGCCCCGCTCAGGTCCCCTCTGTCCGGCTCTCCGGCTCTCCACCCGGCCCGGCCGTCCGTCTGTCTTCCCTGATACTGATCTGCTGCGCGCACTGTCCGTAACGCAAATATTTAGCCGGCGCGCGGCGCGTCGCACTCCTTGATCCACTTTGACGCGGCCATCGCCACGCAGTCGATCGCCGCGCGGACTGCAGCCATCTACAGCCGCCACTTACTCTGTTTGTTGATGTGTTCCTGCCGCGTCTGTCGTGTCGGGCCGTGTCGGATGTGTCGGATGTGTCGGATGTGTCGGTGGCGCCCGCAGCTTGTGAGGAGGCGTGGAGGGAGAGAGGGGGGGGGGCAGAGACGCTGGTATATGGGGTCCTAATGAGGGAATCCGGCGCCTGATAAAACAGAGCGCCAGTGGAAATGACATGATGGAGAGGGCGGAGCGAGCGCTGCGATTGATTGGATAGAGTATATGGCACAGGTAGAGGGGAGAAATGTGAACATGAGACAAGGTTCGAGAAATCGGAACTGCAGGGTGTTTGGTGGGTGAGTGGGTGGGAGTTTTCAGGAGAGGTGCGGTTTTTATCAGAGGAGTGAGCACTGAGCATTCAAGCAGGTCCTGGCCAGGGTGCGATTTATTTGTATGAAATAAATAATACGAAAGAAATAAAACTACAAATAAACCGGACTGTTGAGACGGAGTTGGAGTCGGAGTCGGAGTCGGTAGGAGCTGCTAATTTCGGCCGGAGGCAGAGTCAGAGTCAGTAAAATTGTGGCGACTCCGACTACGACTGACATGCATGGGAAAGGTAAGAACAGAACAGGTATTTGTCATTTGCATATTAGATGTCCATCCGATGCCGATTGACCAGAACAGTATGGCATTGCACTTAATCCAGTCGATTAAAGGAATAGTTCACCTGAAAAAACGAGAAAAAGTTCAAGAAATGCATGGAAGAGAAGCAAGAAATTAAGCATCATATTAACTATAGTCAAAGAAACCTATATTTAACGCGGAAAAAATGCAAAATTAAAAATTGCCAATTTATTCGGGTGAGAATTCATATTTTTTCCTCAAAGTAATGCGAAATCAGCTGCGGAGAAGCACGCACGTCAAAAATCGTATTATTAGGGGAATCGTAGTCGTTACATGTGGTACTGCCAACGAGTACTTGTTGAAGATGCCGGAAAATACAACGCTTGGAAAACATCACAGGTAGTACTTGCTTCAAGTAGTATCGCACTATTACCTATTTCACAGAAAGTCTGTAATGTCCGACCACCGTCGCTCACATTGTCCGTGCTCTGGGGCGTCCGTCTGGATTGTGTCACAAGGTCATGCACGGTCTACACGTCACTGGCGTACCAATGAAAATGTCAGCTTTAAAATGTATTCAATCCATTTCACTTGTAAAACTAACATTACTGATGCAATTCAATCCTAATATCATGGACTTGAATGGATCAAGGACCCAATGGATTAGCTGAAATCAGTTCGAACTCAGAAGCTTGATTCTGATCATAGTAAACCGATAAGATCTCCTGTTATCTCCCAGAAGTAGGGGAGGATACCTTTTTAGTAGATGAAGATGCCTTTGTATCGGCTTGACTGGTGCGTTCCTCTAGAACAGTGGTTCCCAAGCGGCAAGCGGTGGGTCAAGACCCCATTTGAGGTAACGAAGCCATGCTGCGGGGGTAATGAAGGTCTGTGAAGTTGAACCATAAATGTCACGCTAAGATTGCTTTGATGCAGCCCTCGGCTAAAACATACTCAAATATAACAGCTGCACAGAACGCACATACTTCTTATATATTCCTTTCATTGGACGTTTCAAAACGGAAACCTGTCTTTGAAATGGCATGCAGAGCAGCTAAACAGCACAAACCAGATCACCATTACATGTGCGCTCTCAGTCTTTGTTTGTATTGCGAGCTGCGACGCTCCAATGGAAGTGTGCAAACAGGTGCAACCAACACATTGGGACACACTTAACGCTGTTTTGAGTAAATGGGGATAAATTTTGAAGGGTGGGGTAATAGCCTCCTCCAACTGCTAAAAAGGGGTAGCTATGACGAAAGGGCTGGGAACCACTGCTCTAGAACCATGTGTGGACGGTTACGGGCTTAATTTATTCAAATGTTTATCTGATGAACATTTTTACAGATGCTCTGAATTATTTTCTATGATCAGTAAAAAAAGAAAAAAATGGATGTCGCAAATAGGAAGGGGTCGCCAATAGAATACTTTTATCTGCACTCGATCTTAGAGCTTGCCAATAGACTGACATCCCAAAACGCAGCCCCCCCCCTCAAAAAGGGAAAAATGCATGAGAAATACATACAATAACAATAACGCCCGATGATGATATCAGTGAACTAAAGGCGATGGTGCCTTAGCCGCACTTGCCATCTCTGATCTCACCGGTCAACAACTTTTTGCTGACGAAACGGAAAAAAAAATCCCATTCTCCAATTAAAGAATCGAAGCGTAGATCCGCCAGTGGAAATCCCCCAGTGAAAATTCCTTAGAGAAGGCCTTTAACCCGAGAGATCATTGCTGACGCACACACCTATAACTACACAGAACCCATTTCTACATCTTAGTTCACATCTGCTGTCCAAATCCCGTGCGTCAGCATCGACAATTTCTTCTCCTTCACTGAAAACCTCAACACCAGAGTTCCATCTCAACACAAGCGCCAATCGCGTTGGTGACGTTAATTTGACGTCGGGGGACATCTCAGCGTGTGTGTTTTTTTTTAAAGGAACACGGCGGTGGACACCACGCCCGTCCCGTCTCCGTCCCGTCTCCGTCCCGTCGGAGGTCGGTGGTGACAGGCCGCAGGCGGCGACGGTGACCGATCAGCCGCTGGTGCCGCCGCCGCCGACTCGCTGAAATAGGATTGGGCGCGGCGCTGTCCCCTCGGGCTTTGTCGCGTCGCCGGCGGCGACGGAGCGAAGGAAGCGGGTAGAAGTCGGCACGGTGGATATCACATAGACTAGGCGTGGTTGCAGAGTTTTATTAAATGGAATGGAGGTCGGATATCGTTGAAACGGCGTGACAATTCTTCCGTAGATTTATGTTCTCGTAACATGTCAACTGATGTGTATATCAGTAAAGGAACTTTGTGTAAGTTATTTTGTATAAATCAGTTTGATCATGACAACTTTATCTAAGGCCAAGTTTCCGGACAACTGGGCCCTTGGCGGATATTCTCTGCATATTTCAGCTCGATCGGAGGTGACCCGAACCTGGAATGAACCTGGGTTGTCTTGATGAACATTAAGTTTCCACATACATTTGTTTTCTTCAACTGTGGTCTCAAGAGGAACAAGCCTACAAATGGAACAAGCCTATTGTTTTGTTGAAAGGTAGCTTCGAATTGTTTCATAAGTACTGCGTGCTGGATGAAGGAGGTATCGTTCAGAAGCTGGTAATACATTTAGTGATTTTTGATGGATAATAGCACTAACTAGCAAGTGTGCTATATTATGAACGTTTGTGTGACATAGACTATGAAAGCTTTAACGGTCGTTCCGCATATACCGTCTCACACCACTTGCATAACACACCGTCAGGAATCAATTGACCACCGCCAGCGATGTTTAAATAAACAATTCAATAGCGACCACCAGACGTCGCCTCGATCGGCCAGAACATTTGAAGGACACAACTGGTTCTGTTCAGCTGACGATCTGTGAAGGACAGAACCGATATCACTCTGCTCAGTTATACACTGACATGGGAAGATTGAGAAGTGCAGAAAAGTGAAATCAGGGGTAAAAAGTAAAACGGTAAGTGTCACGGTGTCTTGTTAACTTGGTATCTATTTGCCATCGCACAGTAGCATAAAAACGAGCAAGATGTTTTGCATGAAGGCTATGACCAGAGGTGGAACTTTATATCTCTTGGGGAGGGCCCGAGCCCACCAATGATTTATCAAATTTTAACATTAGTCCTATGGCGTTGCATGGTAAGAATGGAGTTAGAATCTATCAAATTAACATTAGGCTCCCCCCCGACCGATTTCTTAAGGTTTCAACACTGGCTATGACAAGATAATCATAATAGAAGTACAGTTAAAATGTTTCAGTTCCCCAGTGATCAAGTACCTACGCGCTCTTAATTCGTTCCCAGCAATCTCTGGTTGTACTCTTTAACCCTATTAGTTGCAGGCTCCTGGCTACCCCTATTAGTGGCAATGGGAGTGGGGCGGATTCTGCCCCACCCCCTGGAGATTTCGAGATCTACCTGTCCGATTGGCAAAAATCAAACGGTGTTCGATTCCCCTCAACACGATCCACTTTTATAAAACAAGTCATTTTCATAAATTGGTAATTATCGGTTCTGGCCATCTGGGCCTCAGGTACCTTGATGGCCACGAGCCGCCACTGCATGTTTATCAACCAATTGTAACGTAACTAATAAGGATCGATAGATATTGAGTTAGAAATTGATATATGATGACGACGTTTGAAAGTAAAAAAATCATAGGCGTGTGAAGGTCACTAAATATGTGGTGAATTAATGCGTATTTTAACATTTTTATGTCTTTTGGACGAATGCAATGGTTCGTTATTATTACATTGTAAAACAACTGTTATAAAACATATTTTTTGCCAATAGGCCGTGCCAGATTAGTGAAAAAGGGAGGTCAAATATACATACAATATTAACCGCAGTGAAGTTGCTACCAAGCAATACAAATAAGCTACTGATCATAGATAGTTCCATTTTGCACGTCTTACTTCATCATAGGCGTATCCAGGATCCAAATTGGGGAGGCACAAGACCTTTTGATTGGTACATTTTCAGCTATTATAATACTAACTAGTCAACAGTGACTATTTCACTTGCAACTTCAATCCAAATCGGTCATCGGGTACCCCTTTTTACCATACCTGGGCTCGCCTATTATCCTATAATGTTTTATAGAGTACCCTCTGGGCTCTGGTGTGTGTTTCATCCGAAAACTGCAGTATGTAATGTCATTGTAGGCTCATGCATCTTACTTTCCTTGCAATAGTATGACCCTTTTTTAATTCCTGAGCGCGCCTCTGTAACAAAACAGCTTCACTTCTTCTCTTGGCCTCATGTGTGCATAATCATTCTCAACTAATTGTCTATTGCGCGGAAATCACTGGCATATTGTCATCACCATGCTAGTCATCCCCCTTTTTCTGTGCCTGAACACGCCCTCGAAACTCAATATGAAAAATTATTGACCGCCATTGACTGGACTGACAGCTTTATTGGTCTACCAGCTAAGCGCTTCATACTCCTTGGAAAACTCCCCTTTCAAGCCCTGAAACCGCCTCTGCCGTTGATAATTTATTTTGAATTATTAACATCAGCTAATTTGAACTTGTTTCAATCACCGTAAGCCTAAGTAAGTCCTTCATATTTGAGGCAGTTAGGAAGAAACCGTGAAGAGATCGCATCTCCGTATTATCGCCAAATGTATACGCCGAAAAATTATCCCAAAGCTGGGCCCTGGAACCGCCTTTGTTCATGGCAGAAACTAAAATTTCGCAAAAAATGTTAAAATCCATTTTAGGAAAAGCTCCTAAGTTGCATGAGCCTTCTCCCAGCCGTTCCGGAGATATCCGCGAAAAACACGAGGGGTGGGCATAATCTGCCCTCTGTCATTAATAGGGTTAAGGCACGGGGAGAAGGTAGCCATTTACTTGTTATTTAGCTGTCATATTGCCGTCAGCCGATTCCTGACAACTTGAACGTATACCACGATCTGATGTTAATCTGCATTTATTGCGAGGTAATTGACATTCATTTCGTGTTCGCTGTTGTCAAATACGTTTATCCATGACAGTACGCTATTTGATAATCAAACGGGCAAATTAGTACTTGAGGCTTCATTTCATCCGACTTCCAATATTTTAAAATGCACTTCATTTTGACACGCCATAATTGCTTTATGTAAATTCCAGCTGCGGCGTAAACAGATTTGTACCGTGAATTTCGGAGGAGCGCCGTAGGATTGATAAAAATGGGGGACCAAGCAAGCAGGGTAAGATCTACCCAATGATTTTTTTTAGAGGGAAACTCACAGTGGGTAATTACTAAAAAGATGTTGAGAACTGGGCGGAATAGCAGGCCGTCATGTAGAAAGTTGACGGGGGAAGGGGGAGAAAATCGCGTTGTAAGCCCGTCTGCATCTGCACGCCCAACCGTTTTGGGGAGCAAAATAATAGTTTCAGGACCTTGAGGGAGCGGTGCGGAGAACCACCCATGGTTTCTGAGAAGCATGCATGGTTTCATCTGTACCTTCTCCGCTGAGAATGTTGACGTATTCTGATATTATTTTTAGCATTGAGAACCCGGCATGGTTTCGAAGCTTNATACATGGTCTCCGTAGGCTTTCGGTGCATGATGTTTGTCTGCTACGATGGTCACCTCGTTATACGTTGCCAAAGCCATCGTAACATCACAACAGATATAAACAGTGAAGTTGTGTAAAATATGTCTTTTTGGCAGAAATATTTCAGCAGTCAATAACAGCAAAAAGCAGACATGTTCTATGCAATACATATCCGCTATAATAGTGGTGATACGCAGTGTTACCTTGGCAGTGGCGGTACGCAGTGTTACCTTGGCAGTGGTGATACGCAGTGTTACCTTGGCAGTGGTGGCGCGCAGTGTTACCTTGGCAGTGGTGATACGCAGTGTTACCTTGGCAGTGGTGGTACGCAGTGTTACTCTGGCAGTGGTGATACGCAGTGTTACTCCATGGCAGTGGCGGTACGCAGTGTTACCATGACAGTGGCGGTGCGCAGTGTTACCTTGGCAGTGGTGGTTACGCAGTGTTACTCTGGCAGTAGTGATACGCAGCGTTACTCTGGCAGTGGTGGTACGCAGTGTTACTCCATGGCAGTGGCGGTACGCAGTGTTACTCCATGGCAGTGGCGGTACGCAGTGTTACCCTGACAGTGGCGGTGCGCAGTGTTACCCCGGCAGTAGTGATACGGAGTGTTACCTTGGCAGTGGTGGTGCGCAGTGTTACTCTGGCAGTGGTTATGCGCAGTGTTACCTTGGCAGTGGTGGTGCGCAGTGTTACCTTGGCAGTGGTGGTACGCAGTGTTACCTTGGCAGTGGTGGTACGCAGTGTTACCTTGGTCCATGGCAGTAATTATACGCAGTGTTACCTTGGCAGTGGTGGTACGCAGTGTAACCTTGGCAGTGGTGGTACGCAGTGTAACCTTGGCAGTGGTGGTACGCAGTGTAACCTTGGCAGTGGTGGTACGCAGTGTTACCTTGGCAGTGGTGGTACGCAGTGTTACCTTGGCAGTTGTAACTTGTAGTACAGTACATACTCTTGGTGGAGGCCCCACTTTGTTGCCTCTATTGTTGTATAGCTTGAGTGACCGCCTACACCGAATGTCGCGCCCGTTTTTCGGCCTCGTGCCTCGTGCCACGCCCTGCGGTGCACTATTTAGAACCTGTTTTCAGCCTCGTGCCACGCCACGCGTCCCAACTATTTAAGCCCGTGCCTTCGTTCAATACTCCGTCTCTCTTATCCTCTCTCCCGGCGCTTAGACCTTGGCCTCCGTCGAGCGATAGCCGATCTCGCCTATTTTGGTACTGCCACCACAACTGGTGGCAGCAGGTGAGTTTAAACAAATATCGCAGTATACCTGCCAATTGCTTATCAATGCCGCTCATAGAGAATGCCGGTCTGCTGCTGCTCCTGCTTCAGCTTTACATCCCTGAATGCTGGAATATATTTTCCGTATCTACAGGGCTTTTCATAATGATATGTTACTTTTTATATCAGCCGTAGGAAGACGCAACAATATGGTGTAAAGCACGGGACGTGTTAGGTTTAATGTTGCAAAGACATTAAGGTTTTTTTATCGTACAAAAATTATCCCGCAACAATTAATTTTCTAAAACAAATGTTTTTATAAAGCCTGCCAATGTCGAGGCCAACAAAACGTTTGCAGCGTCGCCATTTTCAAACGACAAGAAGTTTGGATTGCCTCTCTCAAAGGGCCAATCTAAAAAGTGCTCCTGAAAAGCGTAGCTGCAGTGCGCCAAAAGTAATTTTGCTGTCACAGCCCAGCTTCTTTCACATAATCCGCACACGTTGTTGATTGGATGTGCCCAGCAACTTGGCAATATTGAGGACAGAGGAAGCGTTTCTTGCTGCTTGATATTGTTCCAACATCTGCGAATTTAATCACAGCTCAGCGGATTTTAAAGTTCGACCTTGCAGACTTTGATGGGAGACTGAGCTGTTGATTAAAACGCTTCGATCAGGCCGCCACTTGAAAGCCAACCTTTGAATGGTGCATATGCATGGGCTCCGCCCGAAGGAGGGGACTGGAGGGTACGTGGTCCTCCCCATTTTTGGGATTTTAAAACAAATACGCCAAGGCTGTTGCATGAAAATAATTTACTTCAAGAATGCCACTGGTTCCCCAATTATATGTCTCCCCTCCCACTGCCCCTGTGGCGGAGGACCTCTGTATTCATACAATTTCTTTTGAAGTGACTGCTAAACTTTCGTAACTGCAGCTTACGCTTTTTCAGCGGACATATCTGGAGACAATAGAGCTTCCTACTTCGCTTTGAATTGATCGCGGTTGCAGCGTTTCATGTGTGTTCCTCGAGCATTGGTAGGCCTATAATTTTTCATATATTTTAAATAATTAAAAAGGTGTACTTACGGGAGAATTATGCACCGCAATAAGAACTCTTAACGTTTTTGCCAAACAATAAAATCTGAAAATCCACGGCTTTATCATATTTTTGGTCTTCCTACGGCTGATTTAAAAGTAACATTCATTATGAAAAACCCTGTATGTGTGTAGCTTATTTTGTGATGTTGAGGTTATATATTATTGTGATTCTGGGCTTTCTATGTATTGGTGAATGGTTTGTCGGAGTGCCGATAAATGCAGTCTCGATGAAAACATCTCGTATCTTCAGTTTTTGACTTGTTTGAGTTCCAAAGTCCAAACACTTTGAACATGACCGAGAGACACCATTCAAATGATAGGGAGGAGTCTAGCTGTCTGATCTGATCACACCAAACTCAAATTTTGCCACCATATCTCAATCTGCCGCCGAACAGCCCATCGCATGGTGACCATAATGCATCGCCAACGGGAAAACGGCTTCATTGATTTCAGTTTTATTGATCATAGGGGTGTACTATAAAATTGACTTTTTCGAAAATGCAACAACAAACTCTCAGAACCTGTTCCATGGACTTTAAGCACGGAGAGAGCCAGTGTCCAATGGGGCCATTTCAACGCTCGGAAGGGGCCCTTTAAACGCTCGGGAAGGGGGCCCTTTTGAGGCGCCGCCGCCCCGGGAGAAATCCTGTCTATACGTGCCTGCCTCAGAGGGGCCCCACGTGGCCACCTAAGAAGGGCCGCCTCAGAAGGGCCCCACGGGACCGCTTTACAGGGGCCTCGCATTTCGTAAGGGGGCACGGGCCCGTGTGCCCTCTTGGTTGCGCCTCTGGTTAGGGGGGGGGGGGACGTAGACATTCTTTGGACATTCTGATGTAGATGCTTTCCATGCAACACCTATAGGCATAATGTTAAAATCCGAAAATTGTAGGGGATGTGGCCCTGTTTGCCGTGGATGGGAGGACGCGTCTTCCTGCTCCCCTCCGCTTTCAACGCCTATGGGTATATGCCTGAAAGCTCAGAAAGCCATGATTGTGACAGACCTAATGTATTTGTAGAGGTAAGAAAACATGCGGAAAGTTGTGCAGCAGCGCTCAAAATGAGTTAAAAGTGTTTGGAGTGATCTGCTAGTTAGAAGGTGTTTTTGGCATTGAGGAGGTGCACTTTTGGGCTCAGGGGGTGTTCGAGCATCCCCAAAACCCCTAGTTCTCCACTTATCAAAGTAACTCGAAACGAATTTCACCCCGTTTTAAAAAATGGCAAGTAAATGTGTCCTCTCTGACACCAGAGAACCAATTCTGGCCTCCATAGAGCCCCCTTTGGTCTCCGTAGGACCACGTCGGCTCCCAGAGGGCTTTCTCTGACCACCAGACCACCAGAGGGTCCATTCTGACTTGAAGAGGGACCATTATGTCTTGTAGAGGCATGGGCTCCGCCACCAGGGGGGGGGGGGAGAACATGTCCCTTCAACTTCAAAGTTGGGGGATAGAGTGTCCTTTGTTCCCCCCCCCATTTAGAGCACATGACAGTAACCCTCAAATTGCAAGCACCTCAAACAGTACACACTTCAGTTCTTTTAGCACCTTCAACTGTAAGAATATAGTTATCCAGATAATTGAATCAAAATCTTATGCCGCTCCGCGGAGGAATAATACAGCTAAAATTAAATTGTATACGGGTTCAAACACAAATATAAATTCGCGCCGTTTCGCAGCCCATTACTATGCTAAGTTTTGTTCATACGTTGATACTGCCTATATCATTGTGCAAAATAGTTGGCTTTATCACTTTTTTACCGCAGTCCTAACCCTTGTCCCACTGGTGACTAGGGTGTGTGTTTGAACACACCCTTGCGGTTTTATCGAGATTACGAAGAAACGGCGGCGCGTAGCGCCGCCAAATTTAGTATACATTATCATTGCTTTTTTCTACACATTGCTCACAATTTTAGTTTCGTGTCGGATCAGGTCAGGTCACCAGGTTAGATCAAGTGACCCCACCTCCAAAGATGTTTGCGGTCGTGCCATCACCACAATTTCTGAGGGATCAATATCAAACTTTTAGGTTTGCATGAGGCCATCAGTATCTACAAAACGTTTATCTCGGAATTCGGATATCGGTGACCTGAAGTCTGGCCAATTTCGTGACCTATTATAAGTCAATGGATAAATATTTAAACGCTTCCTATTTCAAGGATATCAGTCCAATTCCTTCTGGATAATCTTATAATAAGATATTCTTGACGAATGATGATCCAAGTGCAGGTTTTGTTCGGTGACCCATACGGGGTCATCCGAGGCCATTCGAGGTCACCAACACTTTTTTCGTCAATAACTCTCGACATAATAAGATATTGAAGTGAAAATTTCGCCAACGT
This sequence comes from Semibalanus balanoides, assembly GCA_014673585.1. NCBI lineage: Eukaryota > Metazoa > Arthropoda > Thecostraca > Balanomorpha > Balanidae > Semibalanus > Semibalanus balanoides. The sequence goes on along the minus strand of VOPJ01010576.1, from coordinate 47,991 downwards.
GTTTGTATCGATAAACGTCTCCTAATGTGCAACCTGGCCGACATGGGTCACCACTTGACCTTGAACTGAGGTAAACATTTTTATGTTGATTAAACATGGTCAACATGAATATGTTTCACAGCGCCTTGACGAAACAAACACGATGGCGTAAACAGTATTGTGTTATGTTTATTAGGTAAAGAGCTATTGGTGACACAATTTTTTGCAAAAATATAATTTTTGACTTTCATTACCTCTACTATTGACCTGAGCTCAAATTTGAGGGCATTGAGTCAATTACAAATTTTAAAAGCTTTCGATTGTCTTTTACAGTTAACTTTTATCTTTTATAGTTCCCGAGATATATGGGGGTTTCAGGAGTGAAATCCTTATACTAATAAATTTGACCTTTGATGACCTCTAGTGACCTCAATTGTAACCTGAGCGAAAAATTGAATGCATTTTAAAACACGATTTTGGACACGTTTCGAACTGTGTTTTTGGTTTTAGTCTACGTTCCATAGGATACGAGTTAGAAGTTGGATGGGTGTTCAAACACCCCCCCCCCCCCCCACGTGCGTGGAAAATCCCGAGGCCCAGTGGGGCGTGGTTAAACGAAACAAAATAGACGTCATAGAGGAATAAGATGCAATCCAGACATAAGATTCCAAATTCCACGCCGCTTCACGGCGCTATTCCACGAATTACTGGGGGATAATTTTTGCCCCCTCTGTAAAGCATTACATATGTGAGACCAAATAATAAGATACGGACCGGAGCCAGTCACGGCCAGCCACGGGTGCCGACCCGCTCTAAGTTGCTTGTTGGCCTCGGCCCTCGGGTGAGAGCCCTGCTCTAACTGGGTAGTGGGTAGCCTCGGTCCCGAGGAACAAAAAGCAACATGAAAGTGTTGTGCAGTGAAAGCGCTGTGCACTGTGCAGCTTGGGGGTGTCGGTCGGCAAGTCGGGTCACTTTGTTCGCTGCGGCTCAGTTGGGACGTTCTTTCCAAGTTACTCTCCCCCACCAAATTAACACTGTGATACTCAGGTATCACACTAAATATAGTGTATTTCGGGGTAGAAAGGTTTCTCAGTGCTGAGCACTGTCACCTAAATCGCACTGGACTGTCTCGCATTTTAAAATAATTTCGGTAGGGCTGCACTCAGAAGGTTGGAACGTGTCACTAAAGTGAGAAGCACGTGACTAGTGGGCGGTGTCAACTGACGAGGGGGAGCGGTCGTGTGCGGAGGATACGGTAAGGTGATGGATGGACTGTGAGGGAAGTGTGGATGTGTGTTTGTGGAGCCCCAATATAATCATGTGAGAATATAAATATTTCCCGGGGAAGCGAGGCATGCCGGCCTGATCCACGGCGAACGTAGTACATTATTTAACGGGCTACTAAGTTTGATACACCCGGGTGGCAGGTGAGTATGTTAGCGAACCAGGGTATACTGTAATGGAGTGTCGGGTGCCTTGACGAGACAAACACGATGGCGTAAACAGTATTACGTTATCTTAATTAGGTACCTAAGAAGTAATTTGTGAAAATATGGTTGGATAAAAATCCGCATTTTTGACTATAATGACCTCTAGAGCCTAAACTATTGACCTGAGGTCAAATTTGAGAAGAACGAGGTCGATTGCAAATTTCAATGGCTGGCGATTGTCGTTGACCGTTAGTTTTTAGATAGCATAGTTCCCGAGATATTTGGGGATTTCTGGAACGATGTCCTAAAACTGGAAAACTTGACCTTCGATGACCTCTGGTGACCTGAATTTTACCGTGAGCGGGTAAAATGCAACAATTTCGAAATGCATTTTGATACGGTTCGAACAGTGTGTTTTTATACGGTGCCATAGGAGCCGAGTTAGAGGGGGTGTTCAAAAGCCCAGTCGCCAGCAGGGGGCAGGAGGGCAGCTGCCCCCCCCAAAACCGCCAGCATGGGCTTTTCGCCAGCCTGCGGCGAGACGAGCTGACGGAGACCGCGCGAAGCGGCGATCGAGTTTAAAGAGCACTTTAGAGGTTCTTTAGGAGCACCAGGACCCTTGCTGAAAGACCAGAGGGCCCTTGGACGCTCATCAGAGCCCTGTACATGTCAGAGGGGCCCCTGGACAAGCCCAAAGGGCCCCTGAGCGGGTCAAAGGGCCTCCTGAACACGTCGAATGGCCCCTAGCCAGCACAGAGGGGCCCCTGGGCAGGTCGGAGAGGCCCCTGAGCATGTCAGTAGGGTGAAAAAGCAGCCAGCGAAGTCCCTTGCGATGTTGCCATGGTTCCTGGACGAACCAGAAGGCCCCTGGGAAGCTCAAAGGGCCCCTGTGCAGGTCAGAGGGGCCCACCAGACTAAAAGGGCCCCTGGGTAGGTCAGAGGGGCCCCTTAAAATAACGAATGGACCCATAGCCAGCACGGAGGGGCCCAGGGCAGGTCAGAGGGCCCCTTGAGCAATGAACATATCGGCAGGGCGACAAAGCAGCCAGCGCAGTCCGACCAGAAGAGTCGCTGGACAGATCGTAGGGGCTCCTGGGCAAGTCAGAGGCCTGACTAGACCGAAAGAGTCCCTGTGCCGGTTGGAAGGGCCCTTGAACAATAAACATGCCGGATCAGTTCCTAGCCAGACTGGATTGACCCCTGGACAGGTTGGAGGAGCCCCTGAGCATGTCGGCAGGGCGAGAAAGCATCCAGTGCAGTCCCTGGCCAGGTCGGAAGGACCTCCGAACTGGCCAAATGGCCCCTTGACACACAAGAAGGGCTTCTTGGAAGATAAGAGGGGTCCCTGGTCAGACCGGAAGGACCTTAAGTACATAGAGATCCCAGATGAAGATTAAATACAAAGAGGACTGTCTTACTTCACAATACAAATATTACAATCGGAGTTTTCAGGTACATTGAAACACTCTTCGTCAGCTCGATCTTGGGAAGGCTAGTTTGAACTAACAACTCGGAGGGGAATGCATGATACAGCAGGAGGTGAATGCGATTGGGAGGGCAATATGAACGGGAAGGAATTGCAAACGGGTGGGTAATTCGTCATAGGGCGATTCGTAATATGGTTATATGAACGGGAGGGGATTGCGAGCGGGAGGGGCACTCGTCATCAGGCAGTCCGTAATAGGGTATTGTGAACGGGAGGGGATTACGAACGGGAGGGGAGTTCGTCATTAGGTGGTTCGTAATAGGGTATTGTGAACGGGAGGGCATTGCGAACGGGAGGGCGTTGCGATCGGGAGGGGAATGCGATAGGTAAGGCAATTCGTAATAGAGGACTGCGACAGGACACCATACAAAGAGTTAAAATTTAATCAAAAGTTAATCATAATGCGTGCGGGAACGAGAAAGATGGCAATGATATCAGATATACCTATACTACATAATATTTCAGGCTGGGTGGGCCTTTTTGGTCAAGGTCCCTTTTTCTGGAAAAGCTGCCTCCCCAACCGAAAGTATGTGGCACCGGCCCTGCGTCTAGGGGCCCCTCCAACCTTTCAAACACCCTTCTAACCTGTGCAGGGACTATATGGGACTCGCGGAAAGACATGATGTGGAACTGCGTGATATCGGTTAAATGCAAAAAAAAAAACACAATACAAACTTTTGACCGGTCAGAGCCCCCTCCGATCTGCACAGGGGCCCTCTGGTCTGTCCAGGGGCCCTCCAGCCTTCCAAGGGGCCCTTGAGACCTGGCAAGAGAATGCGCTTTCTGTGTCGCCTGGCTGACATGCTCAGAAGGCCCTCCAACCTGCCCTGGGGCCCTCCCGTGCTGGTTAGGGGCCATTCGGCATGATTATGGGCCCTTCTGACCCACCCAGGGTTCCTTTCGGTCCATTCAGGGGCCCCTCTGACCTGCACATGGGTCCTTTGAACTTCCCAGGGGCCCTCCAGCCTGCTCAGGGGCCCATGGCCTTGCAGGGAACTGCGCTGGCTGCTTTGTCGAACAGACTCAATGGTCCCCAGAGCAAGCTCGAGAGGCCCCTGAACATACTTTAATGGGCCCCTGAAAATGCTCGATAGGCCTCTGTTCAGTTTTTGGGGTCCCTGGGAGGGTTCAATGTGCCCCTGGACATGCTTAAGAGGCCCCTGGGGAAGGCTTGTTTGGGCCCCTGGTTGGCTCAATAGGCCCCCAAGAATGCCAAGAGACCCCTGACGTTTTGGGTCAATTGGAGTGGGCTCAATGGACACTTAGACTGGACATGCTTGAGAGGCCCCTGGACAGGATTTTTGGGCCCCTGGGCAGGTTTTGGGGGTCCTTGGGACGGCTTAATGGCCCCTGGAGATGCGCAAGAGGCCCATGGACAGGTTTTTGGGCCCCTTATTTGGCTCAATGAGCACCTGGGCAAGCCCAAGAGGCCTCTGGGTTGGCTTGGAAAGGCCTTCAGTGCCTCTGAGGGCCCTTTACATGCACCAGAACAACCTCTCGCCTGGTTTGAGGGCTCCTCTGTGGCTTTTTGAAAGTCATTCAGCTAATGCAAGGGGTATCTGGGCCATTATCGATGGGCCCCTGTGACCCGTAAGGGGGAGGGGTAATTGTCTCCTTTGCCCCCTCTGTTTGCGCCTCTGGAGGGGAAGCGCATGGGACCATGGCTCAAATTTGCGAGGAAGTATTCAATTGGTGGGTTTGGTTTCCTAAAGACGAGGTCAAAGATCTGCTGCCTCTTTCATGATGCTCCTACCAGAGTTGCAGATTTCTGGTCCCATTTCTGGTCCCACGAGGTCCCAGCGTCCCAGTGCTGGGACCAAAACTGGTCACGGTCGTGACTGAAGCTGTGACTGGGCAATCCAATCCAGCGGTTAGCATTGCAGCGCCGGGACTAAAGCTGTAACTTGTCAGGTCCTTCCGTGGCCATGACTAGGCTATGACTATATATTTATAACTCCTTGCACCTCCATTTCCTACATTCCTGTCCGAAATAACTTACAAGCCAGTCTCAGTGCCTGTACAGTGTACACACATGCTCTTGACACGTCTACTTGAATTTCAGAATGTTTACAATCAAGACAAGCTGAATAGAAAAAGCCTCCGTCTCAACTGCGATCAACCACAGTCATGAACATCTCACTATCTGGCAAGCGTGTTCTGGTCACGGGTGCCGGCCGGGGGATCGGCCGTGCCCTGGCGTTACGTGTGGTCGCCTGCGGAGGTCACGTGATCGCCCTGTCACGCACCCAGACCCACCTGGACAGCCTGAAGGCCGAGTGTCCCTCGGTGGAGACGGTGGCCTGCGACCTCAGCGACTGGGAGGCGACACGCGCCACAGTCGAGTCTCTGGGACCCGTGCACTGCCTGGTGAACAACGCCGGAATCCTCGTCTTCGAGTCCTTTCTCGAGGCTAAAAAGGAGAATCTTGATAACATCCTCGACGTGAACCTGAAGGCGGTCATCAACGTGTCTCAAGTGGTAGCACGCAGCATGGTCGCGCGTGGCGAGGGAGGCGTCATCGTCAACATGTCGTCGCAGCTGGGGATAACAACGAAACAAGGAGGTGCCTTCTACTGCGCCTCCAAGGCGGCGCTGGACCACCTGTCGCGCGTGATGACCCTCGAGCTGGGCCCGCACGGCATCCGCGTCAACTGCGTCAACCCCACCCTGGTGGTGACAGATATGACCAAGTTCGTCTGGGAGAACGCGGCCAGCGCAGAAGCGCTTCGGAAGACGATCCCGCTGGGCCGTTTCGCTGAGGTGGAGGACGTGGTGAACGCCACGCTGTTCCTGCTCAGCGAGCACGCCTCGCTCATCAGCGGCATCACCCTGCCCGTGGACGGCGGGAGCTCCGCTCGTTGAACGGGCTCCTTATGTTAGCTGCACCTGCTGTCTTGTGCGTGATGTGCATGGCTATTATTGATGAGCCACTGCTTGTTAATGGATAGGTGTTAGGTACTATTGGTTCCAAAATAAGCGTCCCGCCGCGCTGGGTTGGACGGCACAGCAGTTAAAGGGAATATACCGCCTCGGGAAAAGTATGCGGAATGATGGGAATGAGTGCCCAGATGAGTGGCATTCGTCTCCATCATTCCACATACTTTTCCCAAGGCGGTATATTCTCTGTAACTGCTGTGTCAGCCAACCCAGCGGGACGCTTATTTTGGAACCACTAGTACATGCATTTCACAGCCACCATGGTTGTTTTGAATAGCAAAAGTTGTTATGGATCTGTATCAAGTCTGATGTTGAAAACTTATTTGTCATATAAATGAAATGAAATAAAATAAAATGAAAGGAAATGGAATGCAATAAAATGGATGTGTCTTTCTGTGTATTCTTGAGCATTGTGCTGTGTGCGTACACTGTACATGTATACAGTATGTAGATTGTAGAAGCCGACAAGCCGATGTCCCGAAAAACTATGTTTGCATGGATGGGCTGGCAGGGGCGGATCCAGGGGGAGGGGCAATCCGGCCATGGCCCCCCAAAGCGAAAAAGGTGGGGGTCAACATCTTTTGCCCCCCCCCCCAAGGATATCTGTATCAGTGAATACATATATTATTAAAAACGGAACTGATTTGGTATTATTTGGTACTAAGATGGTGATCTGGTACTCGGGGAAAGATAACAGTTTATCGTAAAAATACCTAAGAAGCAGTCAAAATCCTGCTATTCACAGTAAAAAAAATGTCACGCCGTTTCGCAGCATAACACAAGTTTCGATATTGCTTATGTAAATTAGGTGAATGGATAAATTAATTCCATTAAGTGTCTGGCAGAGGCTCTCCTTGACGGGCAGGCTACATGTTAAGCTAGCTAGCCTGCCGAGTTCCAAGAAAGGCGACGCGAACGGAATGACGCGGGCATCGGCACCCGGAAGCTGCTCCAGCGGTGCGGACCGAAGAGTTAATAGTGGGGACCAGATAGGCACGTAGCCAAGGGGGCGGCGGAGGCGCCCCCCCCCCCTCCCCTGGAAGCCCGGCAGGTCCTTTTCGGTGCGCGCAGCGCGCCGAAAGGGACCGACGAGACCGCGCTTCGCGCGGTATCATGGGTCGAAGACTACGCGAAGCGTAGTCTTTAAAAACTTTAGAGCACTTTAAAGGTTCTTTAAGGTCACCAAGGCTCTCTCTGTAAAACCAAAGGGCACTTGGACGTTTACAAGAGCCCTGTGCATGTCAGAGTAACCCCTGGACAAGCCGAAAGGGCCCCTGAGCGGGTCAGAGAGCCCCCTAAAAACGGCGAATAGGCCCCTAGTCAGCACAGAGGGCCCCTGGGAAGGTTGTAGGGGCCCCTGGGCAGCTTAGAGGGGCCCCTGACCAGACAGAAAGGGCCCCTGAGCGGGTCAGAAGGGCCCATGAACATGCCAAATGGGTTCCTCACCAGTACGGAGGGAGCAGATCTTTTCATCCGTTCTACTGGACCCTTTCAACTCTCGGGATTGGGCCCTCTCGAGGTGTCCTCCCGCCTGGGCGAAATACTGGTTACGTGCCTGGTTTATGGTCTCTCTGGGGGTCCTGAGGTCCTGGTCCGATCCAGCTCATCACAAATTGAAGAAAGAAATGTGCATCACAAAATAAAGTGGCCGAAATCCGTATAGTTTTTCATATCCAGTTGTTTTGGGGGAAGGAGGCTCTTTAAACGCTCTGGAAGGGACCCTTTGAGGCGCCACCCCCCTCCTGGAAGAAATGAAAAAAGTACGCGCCTGGTACCACACCAGGACCATTTTCCCAAGTCATCTCCCAGTTGTTTGTTACCTTTTGGTACAGATGTATAGGTACAGTTATTATTATGATTTGTACTGTTGAGTGTTAACCGCCACCGGTCGTCGTGATTTGCCATCTGAGGCTAATGTATATTGAAAACTACCTTAATTTTAATATTTGTATCATATCGAGCTGTGCAACACAAAAAGGGTCACCTGAGGTTTGGCTCAAATTGCATCCTGGTTCCAATATGAAAATGTCGTTTTCCACTAACTAAAATTAAAATTTCCACGCTGCTTCGCGGCGTCATATCGGTGGCCATCATCATAACGAAGCCATCGTCATTGTCTTCGGTTCGTATTAACGCTGAATTGAATGAATAGCCTTTTTAGCCTCTACAAGGCCCACCGCCTTGGTTTTTTTGGTTTTATCAGGCAAACCATAAAAAAATGCGTGCGGCGCTAACTAACTAAATACCTATTATAACCAGACATGTTCCATTCCCCCAGGCGTTTTGGCCTTTAAATGAGTATTGTAGCGACGGGTGATATGCTATAGCACTTCCGCACATTGTAAACTATTGCTCCGTGCTTACTTTTTTACTTGCGCAAGTTTTTCCGTCAATCGAAGTATCAGAACACCGCGAAAATGGCCCAAGATCCTTCGGGATCATGGATCCGAGGTTCAGGGATCCAAAGGGATCCAGGCATTGTTCGAACTTTGATCAGCCAAACAAAGCCAAAAACAGACTCAGGTCAATAAGAGGGATCCAGATGTAGAAGTTACACGCATATAGTGCGTGTGCTGTTATTCGTTGTTCAGAATCTTGAATTTCAAATTTGAGGCTTCGGGATCAGCACATGTCTGATTACTAACATAAATCCACATTACAAATGCTGCAAAGCTTAAAGGGACACTGCCACCTAACATATATTGAGTTGAGATTAAGCCATTTTGTCTGCTGTGCAGTTTTGTAAATTATGTATAGTATAAGTTTAAAACAACCACCGAAGTCGATCACAAAGAAATTGAGTTTGATTTGACATCTGTAAAATCCCCAGTTCCCAGTGTATTGAGATGGGGATCAGGATCCGAGACTCGTCACTCTTACTTAAAGATGTTGATGATAGTTCACTGTTTACATTGGCCATAACATTAAGCCATGCACTAGTCAACATGATGCAGCGTGAAGTTTTCTCTATTCCCCAAAATCTTTCATATACGTCTCAGCCCGAAATACAAAACGTATTTTTTATGAAATTGATCACTTTTTGTAGAAACGAATCATAATCGTGTTCAGCAGCATACTTCAATTTTGCACCACGAATTGGCGTACAGTTTGATTAACTTTTTGGAAGGTAGCGAGTGGTCCCTTTGAACCCGCGCGGCGAGGGTGTAAATATACCCCCCCCCCCCCTCCCGTATTCCACAATAACTTGAAACGCTAACAGATTAACGACGTCAAATTTCGTACCTTATCCAGCATCAATTTTGCACGTCTTCCTAAAAAAAAGTCATCTAAAAAAATTAGAACTTTGGGAGATAATGATGTTTTGATGACGTCAGTCATGCCATTTGGTTGAATAACGATAAATATTTGATGCATCGAGAAAACATACTTTAGCCAAATCAAAAACGGCAAGAACTGCTTTAAGAAAAGGAAAAGTTTAATTCTCTACAAGATTGGCCAATTTGGATTTCCAAAAATTGGGTTTTTGACCCCCCCCAAATTCAAAAAAACTGATTGTTTTTCAGAAATTTCCCCCCAAAATTGAAAATTTTCAAGAGGTATCAAAAAAACCGAATATATATAAGAAACCAAGTGTAATGAATACCAGACCAAATTTCAACAGTAATAGCTTCATTTTCCGAGTGACTGAGTTGCTGCTCCAAGCATAAGTAGGTAAGTGACCATTTTTTCAAAGAATAACGTTTATTTTTATTTTGACGTGAACAGACATATAAATGTCGATTTTTGTTTATGAGACAAAACTAACTAGGAACTGCATGTTTATTCATATTAGTCAGTTTTCAGTTTTGACCTTCGATGACCTGATGACCTTTGACGGGTTCAAGTAGTAAAAATGACTATTTCTATTGATTCTTACGTGCAAAATAACCCCTAAAACATGTGTCACAAGGCTTTATTTGACCTATTCGTGACATGACCTTTGTGTGAACCTGACCTTGACCTTGACATTTGCATGCAATTTCACTTTTTACTAATTCAATAGAATGTATACGACTTTGAAGAGCTTTATGTCGATTGACAGTCTTAATCAAAGGATTTTAATGAAATAGACCATTAACTCAATAACTCGAGCTTGTCCATATGACCTACGTGACCTTACATTTGACCTAACTTGAAAAATTTCGAGTAGTGCATTCGATTCGTTTTCATTGAAGCTTCGATCGCCGCCTTGCGCGTCTCGCTCTGTTACTTGGTTGCAGAAGATAAGAGGGGGGGTAAAATTACCCCCCCCCCCCTACGCCGCGCGTTCGGCGAGAGACCCCTACGCCGCGCGGGTTAATATACGCGGCCAAAATGAATATAGGTACAATTTTCGTCATTTCAGCGACCCCCTCAATAATTATCGGTGACGCCTCTGCGAGTTGGTATAAGATTAACGTTATTATTTCTTATGTGTTTATATGCAACGGAACATATTTTTTTTTGTATTTTAAGTGACTTTTTATCTCTCGAAAATGCTTGTTCGGGGGTGGCCACAGGCCTACCCCCGAGCGGATTTATCGGACGGCCCGTGTCCGCCGGAGGGCGTGTGACGTCACGCAGTTGACCTCACCGAGCGAGGTGCTGTCAGACGCCACTTCGATCCGGTCACGGTGGACACCGGTGGTGACTGCGCTCCCACCGCCACCTCGACTACCTCCAATATTGCGTTGTGTAAATGCAATATATGTTGCATTTTAAAGAACATTCGAGCAGTATGGTGCATGCTGATATTGTTTCATCGTCAACGATGGAAACTGAATTAAGCGACCTTAACGGCATGCATCAAAGAAGCGAATTGGAATGTGTTCGTCTGTTGGTGATTCGCAAATGTGTAGGCGGGTCACCTCACCAAATAAGCTGGACGTGTTGACGAATACAGTCCCGATACACACAATCCAGTTCTTTGCGGGCGCGAGTTTGCTGATAAAGGTGTTTTGTACCGAAAAATAAAAAGGTGACTTTTTCTCTAAAAAAAAAACAGTTTTCTTTAAAAAATATATATCTAGAATACTCAAATCAGGTGACCAGACCAAATTCGCCCATACAAAATGGGGATACCTTTTTGTCACAAAAAGTTGACCCCCGAAACCGAGCGGCTGGATTTGCCCCTGTGGGTTGGTAGAATACAATAGAAAATAGGCAACTAATTTTGATCAATCGAGGCACATTAGTACGAATCATGGTTGCTCGTATTTCAGGAGCTCGCGGCCGAGCCTCAATAGGGATCGAAAAAACACACTAATATGGATCGATTTTCACAGGGAATAAGTCAAACGTTGGTGTTTTATGCCTCATTATGTAGTAGGTATATACCATCGGTTCTTATGGGCTGGCCTATTCCCGGTATATTTCCGGTATATTCCTTGTAACTGCTGTGCCAGCAGTTACAGGGAATATACCGCATTCAAAAAAGTATGTGGAATGATGGAGATGAGTGCCCAGATGAGTGGCACTCATCTCCATCGGGCCGCGTACTTTTTTCCAGGCGGTAGATTCCCTTTAATTAATTGCTGTGGCGGCCATCCCAGCGGGACGCTGATTTTGGAACCGATAGTACCATCGGCTAATGTGCGACGATTTGCCGCTTATTTTGGTTAAAGCTGCTTTATTCCCGTCTACCATTCTACCAGACATGTGCCAAGATCCAAAAAGATCCAAGATCCAGGATCCCGAGGACTCAGGATATGGGATCTTGTTGGATTATGGATCGCGCAGGATCGTTTTGCGTGGGATCCTGTGGATTTTTAATTCTGGAAATCTATTTTTCGTGAGATCCTATGGATCTTGGATCCTGGAGATGAAATAAATATTGAGTACTTGTGGACCCTGGATCCTGGAAAAACAGTTAGTCTTTTCTTCTTCTTTTACCTTTTTAGACAAATTGGGGTTTCGTCAGCCCTGTCGAAAAATGTAAGCAATAGTTGCAGTTTTGATTTCAAAACGTGTCTTTTTCAACTATATCTATAAGCCAACCCTTTAATAAAATGGGTCCTTTTTGGTCGAGGGCCATTCGCTAGGAGGGTGCATTCTACCGAAAATTAACTACGCCACCCTTCTCAGGTACTGACTGTTGATGAGATGCGAGTTGAACTTAACTTCCCAACCGCCACCTATCGGCTGAGCTGGCAAACTGACCGACTGAGTGCCACCGAGCCCTCCACCAGATGGCGGCTGTACGGTCCGGTGGCCGCCGGCCGCGCCGCTGAGCTGGCGAAAACTGACCGACTGAGTGCCACCAGCCCTCCACCAGATGCGGCTGTACGGGTCGGGGCCCGCGCCGGTCCCGGCTGAGCTGGCAAACTGACCGACGAGTGCCACCGAGCCCTCCACCAAGGATGGCGCTGTACGAGTCGGGTGGCCGCCGGGCCGGTTCCGGCTCGAGGACTGGCCAAACTGACCGACTGACGTGCCACCGACCCTCACCAGATGCGGCTGTACGGTCGGGTGCCGCCGGCCGGTCGGCACTGGCAAAACTGTCCCGACTGAGTGCCAACCGAGCCCTCCACCAGGATGGTCGCGCGCTGTACGGTCGGTGGAGCGCCGTCCGGCTGGTTGTCAAACTGACCGACTGGTGCCACCGAGCCCTCCACCAGATGGCTGCCTGTAACGGGTGGTCGGTGGCCGCCGGCCGGTCCGCTGAGCTGGCAAACTGGACCACGAGCCACCGAGCCCGGCCACCAGATGCGCTGTACGGTCGGGGTTGGCCGCCGGCCGGTTCCTAGCTGGCAGAACTTGACCGACTGAGTGCCACCGAGCCCTCCACCAGAATGGCCTGTACGGGTGTGACCGCCGGCCGTCCGGTGAGCTGGCAAACTGACCGACTGAAGTCCACCGACCCTCCACCAGATGGGGCTGGAACGGTGACGTGGTGGCCGCGCCCGGCCGTCGCGCAGGCTGGTGCACAATCCTATCTCTATCAGTCTTGCTGGAGAGTCGCACGAGCTCCTCCACCCATGGCGCTGTACGGTTCGGTGGCCGCCGGCCGGTCCGCGCGCCGATCACTACGCTCTCCTCAGTAGTTACACAGCTCTCTGGCACGAGATGGCGCTGATTGCGGCGGAGAGTCTTCCAACGGCTGGCAATGTGTATCTACATACTACGTGACTGGATAATTCGAGACATTTTGCCCGTCCCTGTAGCTCCATCGGGATGCCCACCCCTGAAGCTCAGCCGGGAGAGCTCGAGGCCTTTGTACCTCACCCGGTGTGTCAGGCCGGGTTCGAGTCGCTTCGGCGCTCGCTATTTGTCCCTGACTGGGATCGCCTGCGGCCGGTGGCAGCGGTCGCACTAATGACTCAAGGTCAGAGGGCGGGGTGGGACGTGCCAGGTATGTCGGACACGGGACACTTTCGTCTCTAAATTATGCTGGCTGCCGGGGACCAATATGGGTCAGGGGTCACCGTCAGGGCCTGCGCAACAAGCACTGCTTAGTGCGGGTCCTGACTTCTGACCTAGGAAACCCCTCCATTCAAAAGGTTTGGAATTTGTCAATATTGGAACGGCCCTAGCACATGGTAGTGCGCAGCTTTTCATATCCACGCTCATTGGATGTATTTTCCACAACACAGCAAGTATATTATATATTTATATTTTCCATGAACATAATAACCGTTTTCACGATGGTTTATTTTGCGCGAAATGTTTTAAAACATTTTAAAATGTTTTAAAATGTTTCAGTGGTAGGCCGTCTTCACGATGGACTAATTGCGAGAAATCTTTTAACCCTCGCGTATGGGACCGTAGGCGAGTATTTTTTTTTCGCCCAAATAGTCCGATCGTTGAAACGACTACTACTAAACATTTTAAAACATTTTAAAATGTTTTAAAACATTTCGCGCAAAATAACCCATCGTGAAAACGGCTAATGTTTTGGATTCTCTTAAGTTAAATTATTAGAGTTATAGGTCGAAAGAAGCTGTGAATTTAATTTCATATCACAATGTTCATAATTTGTGTTATTAGCATTCTAATTTTTACGACCTCGAAATTTGCCCAACAGGGATTTGTTAGAATCAGAAACTTAATGCGCATAATACCGATTATCAAATGGAGACTTGTCAAGGTACATGTATGATCTATGTATGCTCCCTTGCATTATATTGCATTTGCATCCTATGCATTAGAAAGAAATTATCAAACTAAAAATATTCAAACTGCACCTTATAACACTTACCTATTGATTGATTGCGATAGGTTGCATGCTGAAGAGAAGCAGCCTGCTATCTTAACTGCATACCACATCGCCTAGCTCGGTAATGTTTGAAGCAGCTGTCACTATCGAATGTCTCGATCGCTAACGACCATGCAGACACTCGCCTTCACAGGGGGTCGTGACTTGAAACAAGGCGTGTCCATGGTGACCATGGTATGCACCAGAGACCAAACACTCTCAAGGTATAGTCCAGGACCCATGCGATCACGTCTGACAACGTGTCCAGCACTAAGCACTTCTTGGCCGCTTCAGACATGTGCATGGTGTTGGACATATGTTTATACGCCACCGGCCACGGGGTGTTTCGATATGTTCCGTCGTCTTTAAAACGCAGAATACTATGCAGGAACGTGATGGTCTTATGCTTTCCACGAACCATAACGATGACATCTATATGTCATTGACAAGCTTTGGAGTCAAATTCATTGATGAATATATAAATAATATGCTCACCGAACGCCACCGAGCATAGGAAATCATTTGTACAGGTACTTACCTGATGAAGTTCAGGCTTGAGATTTAAGTGAGCGATATCATTTAACTGCAGAAGTTAATTTAACAAAGTTTATCTTCACCGTTTCAATTGTTCTTCCATCATTGTGTAACGTGACTTTGGAGGTCGATAGGTTTTTAACGGTTCAATACCATTATCAGAAGCCCGACATTATGCTGAGTGGGCCGAGCGAAGCAAGGGACCCTAAATATCATGGCTGACAATAGTGCAAGGCTGTTCAAAACGCATTCCACCAGACAAATGTCACGGTTATTTTTATCTATGGTAATTGTCCGAACGAATTCCAGAGCAATTCACCGAAGAAGTCACCTCACCATTCCAAGAGCTCATCAAAACAGCGGAATGCGCACATTTATCCAAAGAGCTAGCCAAAACTACAAACATATGAGTTCGGAAATGCTACTTTCCTCTGAATGCATCTTCAAGAGAAACTTAAAAAGTCATTGTTTACAAAAGTAAATCCATAAAACCAGCATACTTATAAGTGAATGCATGCTGTAAGCCTGTAACCATGTACAGAATAGCCCTTCGAAGTGGATGTACATACATGTGATTGTTGAATACATAAATAAATAAATATATTTATTTTTTAGATACCAGAAAATACCCTTACAAGTTTGCCCCGGGGACAAAAAGGCCATTCAAGTTATTTCGGCCTTTCAAGACCATTGTGATGGACTATGCTTTAAAGGAAGTATGTCTACTGTTTTGTAATGTCAAATATATTTTTGTTACGGTAAGAAGTTTTGGTTGGATTATTTGTTACGATAAAATTCACGTCTGGAGCACCTTAAGTTGATTTTTACATATATTCTGTTTTGCACATTGTTTTGTTTCAAAATAAATAAAAGATCACCACTATAAACAGAGTAAAGAAGATGTTATCTAGAATGGTGCACCAAAGACAATAAACAACCCTATACGAACAATGTAAAATTGTAATTGAGGCTCTGTTCGGCGCGCACGAGCTGTTTTCTATTGGCCAGCGTTAACGATATATGCTAGCGTTGTAATACAAGGACAATGTTTCTAGTAGCGAAAGCTCTCTGGCGAATATCGATGATTTGATGTTGCCAACATGATCTTGGCGAATTTTTAATATCTCAGCAGCTATAGTGAATCTGGAGAAATGCAGTATATGGCTAAATTAATACAAATATGTTCTATAGACCAGTGTCAACAACTCCGCAAGACTGATGTGAGCAGGCACACTCTCTTTAATGCGATTTTTGTTGCGAAAACGTTATTTGACAGGTAGTTATTTTCATATGGTTTGGTGGGAATATGGGAATATGTGCATAGTATTCTGCGTTTTAAAGACGTGTGATCTGCTTCAGCTACAATGCTCAGGTCACGGGGTCACTTTGTTTCGGCCAGATTTGGTCGGGACCACCGAAACCGTTATTACCAGCTCTGAGGATGCCATTAAATCCAATAATTTATGCAGTAGATAAACATATAAGTGTTTATGAAGCACATTCCGCAATCATCAAGGCAAACAGCGGCGCCGCATACCGATGCACGTGAAATAACGGTTCCTTCTAAGAAAACTGTCTACAACACAAACATCCAAAACAGCGTGAGCTTAACTTGTGATACACAAACCTGGAGTGAAGAGAAGCCAGCTAACATCAAATCTCCTAGAAATGAACTAAAAGTCGAGGCCGGGACTGAAGAACATAGAAGTAAATAACATAATTGGATGAAGTGTCGTAACCAGCTGGCAACAGGCTGAGGCCGAGGCGCTGCTCTGTTGTGGTATATGGCTCTTGACTATGCGAGGTGGATTAGCAACCGGCCGACAGAGTCAGCCTGGTACAAACATAGGGCAGTTATGTTGCAGCGCTATACAGCATCAGGCCTGGGATATCACCTGTCGAACTGAAATTTTATTATTGGGTGGCCGGTTCACGCAGCATTGTAGTGGGAACTCATAACCATTCATGTATATCTATTGAATGAATTTATATAAACGATGTTCAACGCTTACAAACATTGGACATATTTGTGCATAAAAAGATGAAACGCATCCAACATAAATATACGTACATGCACACGCACATCCACGAGGCAAATCCAGCACATTACATCGTTAATTTGTGCAGTCACACATGTTTGATAAAGAAACAACAATTGACCATGTGTACAGGACAGCATGTATGATATACGTATAACTGAGAACATTAGCTTACAATAAACTGGCGGCAGAATGTAGAAAATGCATCATTAACAGGAGTATTATCGAACATACTCGTGGATCTTCGTAGAAATGGCTGCATGAGAGAAAAGACGAACATAAATTCATATCTCCATGCTGGCTTGACGCGGGTTTTATGTACATACAGGGTGTCCCAGAATTACCCGAACATCTGTTTTAAAGTGAATGTCGCTACTGCACTGTAACCGCCGAGTCTAGGTTGTCAAACTTTGATTAAATCTTTATGGGAGTCGACTTGAACACAAACCCTCCAAGGTCTGGTTGGGTCGTACCGAGTAATTTCTAGGTAAAGGTTGCGTGGGTGGTTGTTTTTCGTTTTTGACCCAAAGCGCAAACCAGAACTTTGGAAATGAGTACGGCTGGTCCGCAACAGAAAGTGTTGGCATGATTTTTGCTGGACAGCCTGCAAAACGGTGCGTGCAAGCTAAGTAGGATAATCAGTTTGCACCCAACTTTACCAGTTGTTAAATGCGTGAAGGTGGGAGACGAAGCTGGTCAGCAAGCCGTGCGATGAAAACAAGCTCATCAGGTGCAAGAAGTGAATTTGCGAGTGACACTAACAAGCGCACTAATGCACAACGCGCAACTGGTCCATCGCCTTACCAGGTGGTATCATCCAATCATCAAGTGCATGCTTATCTGCCGCGAAAAGTTTATAATTGCGGTGCTTCAAAGCTGCAAAATAGGTCCCGAATTGCAAATGCAGCGCACGCAACCTCAAGTTCGCAAAGACCACAACAAGTTGGACAAAATGGACTGAATCGCGTGGTGTGGTCCGATTGGTCATATGAATCTTTCCACGCGTAGTGCAAAAAGCGACGGTGTGAGAGCGTCGAGTGCGTTCTGCGGTAAAAGGTAATGTCCACAAAAGGCAATGTGGGAATGATGAGCCATTGTGCCTCATCTGAGCTGCACGTGATTATCTCAAAAAACACCAAAATGTAACAAAACGTCAGAAAATTTGCAAAGAAGGATTTGTACTGTGAAACGGCCGGCCAGCAGACGATGGTTGAAAAAAAAGTTGGTGGAAGATAGGATCGAGCGATCTTCAATGCAGGGGGTGCGCCCCTCAAACAGATCCAGCAACTCAACAGTGGATGAAAAGAAATAAGTTTTTCCAATTTTTGGAGAAAGTCATATGACCTGCAAATAGCCCGGACTATAATTAAATTGAAAATATTTGGGGCATCATTCAAAGAAAGATTGATCAACGGAAACCTGTCACAAGCATTATCCAACTTGTACAACAGCTAAAGCGGGCGTGGGCTAGTGTTTCTCCGGATGTGCCGGCGAATATAGCTGCCGATATGCCTAACTGAATAAATCTTTGCGTTGCTGGTTTAGTTGGCTATGTTGGTAAATAAAGACAAAAATCATAATTGTCTTCTTCTTTGTGTAAGGCATCAAAGAGCAATGTTCGGGTAATTCTGGGACACCCTGTACATACATCTTTGATTTCTGAATGAACTCAAACGTATGGACAGATTGACATTGTTTTCGTTTCTCGCCTATAATTATAATGACATCAAACTTTAGGGGTACTCGAACTCATCTCGAAGATATTCCAACGAGCCTCCGTACGAGCCCGAAGCTTGACACGTTGCACATCTTCACAAATTGAATTTGAACAGGCTCATGCCCGCCCGTTGCAATTGAAGGTGAAAAAGACGACGAGCGCCTGAAGTACCTGGTAAGTTTAAATTTCAGCTCTAGCCTACGAGGCCATATGGGTCCAAGGCAGACCTTTAACGACGATTGTTTAGTCGACTCAAGTCTGATTCAACAGCCGAAGAACTGACTTGACTCTTACTTAAGTCCTGTTGATTTTTTTATAAAAAATATATTTGAGTCGACTCAATTTGACTCATCACCACAAAGTGAACTCATACTTGATGTTGACCGGGAGGGGGGGGGGAGCTAGTATCAGCAGAATTGCATTTTATATAGTGTGAACTGCCTTGCTGGGGGAGGGATGGCCCCACCGCCCTCTCGCTATGTTCCTGCTGTAACAGACTCAAATTTGTTTGAGTCTACTCAAGTCTGACTTGGCCAAATAGCTTACTCGAGTTTGGACACAAGTGCCGTTTCAAACAAATGTAATCGACTCGTCTCTCGACTCAAGCGCATTTTTAATTAAATATTGACTCTTTTTTATTTTCTATAAATTTAGTCTGAATTTTTTGTATGGATGGCTTGCCAAGGTCAGGACTCGCGCTAAGCAGGGCTTGTTGCGCTGGTCCTGACCTCATCACCCGATCGCGCAATTCCTGTTGTCCTGCATAATTAAGAGACGAAAGTTTTACGTGCCCGACATACCTGGACACGGTCCGCCGCCCTGACGTCACCTGGCCTTGAGTGCGACCGCTGCCACCGGCTGCAGGCCATCCCAGTCAGGAGCAAATAACGAGCGCCGAAACGACTCGAACCCAGGCTGCCACTACCGGGATAGGTCAGAATACCAGCGCTCTCCCATTGAGTTACAGGGGCGGACAAACTCATGACTCATCCAAAAATGCCCTATTCATAAGTCCATTCATGCAGGGCCTCGGATAACATGTTAACTGGAGGGAGCAATGCCCCCCCCCCCCAGTGGATAAAATTCCCCCACACAGTGGAACCGATTTCCCCGTGAAATGAGTATTCTAACATGGGGCACTATAAATACTATACATATATGATGCATACTGGCCCTTACCAAGTTCCTCTAGTCGCAGAACGTTTTTAACTGTTACAGATGCTCGTAACGGGATGCATGTTAATTGATAGGGGGCAAAGGCCCCCCGCAGTGACTGCTGACTCCCTTCCCAGTAACGAATTCCCCCCGCCCAGCAGGAACAAAATTCGTAGGTAACATACGATTTACAGTCTGCTTAGTAGATAAAAGCGTCACTGAAGCATGCTTTCAACTCAAAACCAATAATACGCCGTTTACAGCTACCTAGCGTAGCTTTGAGATCTTGAGGACGGATATTCGCCCCTTGTCACATCGGTTCAAAATTTGCGTGAACTACAGACCTGTCGATTTATATTCGTTTGGACCAGCGCCTCCATATATTGAGTTTGGTCCCCCAAATATTCAAACCAACACTAAAGCGAGCCAACATCACATTTTAACGTATGAATAGGTCCCATTAGGGTCCCGGGCTGGAGCGGTCGGCCGAGTGGCTTTTCGTTTCTGACAGATCTCGTCCGGGCGGATATGGCAGCACTATAAGCTGCCGCCGACGGAAAGGGAAAGCCGGGGAGTGGCCACTCCTGTATATCTCTTCTCCGTGGCTTCACCCACGGTGATCCGTGGAAAACCCAGCTGTTAAAATTCGTTAGTTCTAGGAACATACACTACCCAAAACCACCTTCATCACATCACACTACGAAACGGTGACGGAATATCTACGAAGCAAAGTTTCTTTCCTTCGTAAAGTTTTGGCTGCTTATCTTCTTTGGGTGGCTTTCGGCCCCAAAAGGTGCCATCGGCCCCCACAGCCATATTTCGATTGAAAAACCCTGCATGCAAAGGATATGATCTATCCTATTGCATGGGTAGGAGCTGCACTGATTAATACGATAATTGAATGAGGAATTACAATTTGCACCGGCTATTTTATTAATTAAATCGTTTTTGAGTCGCAAATGAAACGTCTCACAAAAATATAACTAATAATTGTGTTTTATTGTATGTGGGATATCATGGCTCTAATTGAGTCATTGACCCACTTGTGCATCTAGAACGTCCAAAAACGTTTGTTTGAAAGATGTCTCAAAATTTGTCTGACTTCGTGTTTTTTAACAAAGTCGTGTCGTGCCGATTCGAGGTTGGGGCGTTTCAGGGAGATGTTGCAGGCGCGGATCCAGGGGGCGCTAGGGCGCCCCCGGGAGCCCATGGCGCGCCCGTAGGGCGCAACCTTTTATATGAGGCGCTTCCCCTGACCAAAATCCTGGATCCGCGCCTGGGTTGGGTTGGAACGATACCTATTTTTTCCTCGATAATCGGCGGCGTGCCGTTTCTGGCACAGCTGCTTCGGCATATTTTTATTGGGTCATCCCAGGTGAATTCACCAGGTCACGTCAGGCGCCACCATCTCCATAGAAGTCTGTGGTCGAACTACAGCAACAGTGTTTGGCTGAACGATGTAACAATTTCGACGTGAATTGAGACAATGTATCTAACGGCATTTGTGGATTCTGCCAAATCCCCATTGGAGCCCGAGTTGGGGGGGGGGGGGCGTCAGATGCTTCTCCTGGTCTGACTAAGCTTGCGCCGAGCACTGTTAGGACCCGGATTAAGAACTGTTTTAACCCTCGCCCTGGTGGGGGGTTATTTTGACCCCCTGAGGTTTTTCCGGAATATCGGAAAAAATGCAGCGTGCAGCGCCACCAAATTTTGAACAGCTGTTCGGGCATCAATCATGCAATTTTTTAATATCCGGCTCCCACCGGTGGTATATTTATACATCTAAAAATCAGCACAACTGAGTCCTTATACTACACACATATCCCAAACCGGGGCTCAAACACACTTATATACGAACGAGCAAATCGAAGAAAAAACACACAATCAGCAATGCTCGCATTACGCTCACACAACAAAACCACACGCACGACCATCAGAAGAGTTTTTGCATCTATCAAGTGATGCAAACTTTGTTAACGTTTCAACCTCAGGTCAACTCAGGTCAGATCACCAGGTCACGTTAAGTGACCTTTCCTTCCAAAATGTTTATTATCGTGCAAAAGCACGGTCTTTGTCTGAGATATTTGAAACTTGCAGGATTTCATAAGGTCATAAGTAACTACAATTTGACAATCTCATTTTTTTGCATCGTTGACTTAAGATCAGGTCAATATTCTGACTTCTCCATGACATGTGAACGAGAAAATATGCAAATGCTTCCTAAACAGAAAATATTCATTGGATCAGGCCAATTATTTCAGAATCATGTCATTTTAGCTCATTCTTGGTAAACTATTGCTGAATAAAGATCGTTACGAGCGTATGACACCACTGTGTTTGTTTCGTCGGGCCACGTCGCCCCATATGCAACATGACCTACCTGGGTCACTAAATGACCTTGACATTAGGTCAAATTTTGAATTTTCTTTTACCAGATCACCATTCAAATGTTGCGAATCGTCTCGACAAGACAAACACGATTGTGTTAAAATCATTGCTCTATCATTTTCAGATAACAAGTTATTTGCGACTAACACTGCATTTTGCAAGATTGCCTTTTTTGGTTGAATTCCTAACTATCATAGTTCCTGATATATCTGGGGTTGTTCGAGCAAAGTCCTAAAATGTTATTTTAAATCTTAAATGACCTCTGGTGATCTCCATAGTCCATAATCACTTGAGCCAAAAATACATAAAAAATGCGTGTCCGGGTAGGGGGAGGCTACGACCCCCGGGCGTTACGCCCCTAATTGAGCTAGAGCTTTGAGTCAAAATCGAGCATGTTGCGCGTGACGAGAGCAAGCCATTGACACTATATTTTAAGGTCCCGGGTCAATAGGTGAACTTTGAGGTCATGTCAATGACCTAAGTGTCACAAATCGTAATTGTGTAAAAAATTGAATATTGACAGAGCCAAAATAGTGAAGGAACATCTTAGTAGGCTTAATGCATGCCAAATTTGAAATCAGCGTCGCAAAATTACATTAAAACTTCAAATTCAAAAAAAGGCATGTCAGGTCATCTGAGGTCAGTGACCTCGGTTGACCTCAGAAAATGTTCGTCAAGGTTACAATCTTAGCGGGAGCCACAACTGTCACCTGTATTAACACCTTTGCATATGGTCCTGAACAACAAACATCGCTTTATAGCTTCACACCTATGGGACGTGAAGCGATGAAACAAACAAACACTAATGTGTAGACCAATGTACCGTCTCCAAAATGCATATGCAAATTCAGGTTTAAAATACAATATTTCGCTGCTAAAAACCGTCTGTAGTTTATATATTGCCGACTTAAGAATATGTATGTTATTACACCACCGTAACGTCAAAACCAAAGGGTGCTAAACGATAAAAATGATGCAGCTGTAAAGCACAATCAAAATCATGTAACACTCACCCAAAATGTATTTTTGCTTACAAGCATGAAGCTTATAATTGCAAGTTTAAAAGGACACTGCAAAACCTATTAAGTTCCAAGTATCGATTTAGTTCAGATCCATTTGTGACGGCAAATCGACACATAGCGAAAACAATCGCAAAGCATGCTTTGCACAAAACCAGCCTCCATAGGGTGGATACGAAGTTTGACGCAGGTTTATTCGGGCTCGCTCGCCCTTCGTCGTTTAAACTTTAAGGTGTCTTACTGGTAAGTCACATATACAAATACATTGGGTTAACGGGTTGACCAATCAATGACTTAGCGGGTCGACGTTTAGCTGGTCTATTTATCTTCCGAAAATGTCCATGGATTGACGAGTTATCGGGACCAAATATTGATGGCACGTGTTCAACTAATGAACACACCTTACTGCCCATCTGGGCATTTCCTCATGAATACTTGTGACGTTCCCTGGTAGTTTGAGTTCCCTGTTTCAATATTGTATCCCATGTGTAGGTCACAGAAGCCGAAGCAGCATTCGATCGCTATGCTTTTATGCCCCATTGGACAGCACGGCAGCACGATTGGTGCTGTAAACCGGGGTGTAAAACTTGTTAGGTGGCACACCTTATTTGGGTCACTGGGTTCTGTTTCCATACGACGTCACGAAGCTGCGGGGCAAATGGACTGCTTACAGAGGTAGTGCCATATAGACAGGTAGTGTTATAGACAAAGATTGCTTCAAATATGCGAATAAAACGATAGAAGCACGAGAGTAAAACAGATAATTATACCGCAATCATTTACTCATCGAATTACTGAATGGACTAGAGTTGCAGATTGTTAATTGTTTGGTGAATATTTGAAAAACAATAACACAAATGTGCTGATGAACGTAATACACACCGTTTTGCATAAAATAGTAATTTCGTGAGATATTTGAATGTAAAATTAATTATTTATAAAGCACTTGATGTTATGACGTCATTAAGCAATAATATTGCGCCGGCCACTTGAAAAGCATGGTGTTTCCGCCGATTCCCGTGGCAAATACAATGGATAAGCGCTTTCCTCTGATTTACTGTTGACACCAAACTGCTCAGAATGTCATGTAGATTTATGCTGTGTATATTAAAAACACAACGCGTCATCTTAAATCCTCTACAGCATATGTTCGAGATGGGCTCCGTTTCCGCTGAGGCACAGCGCTGCACCCTTTGCCTCATACTCATACATGTATGAGTATGAGGCGAAGGGTGCAGAGCCGCGCAACCGCGGCTTAAAACCGCGCAGCGTCGGACTGCCCGTAAGCAACTTGTGTGTATACAAGTTGCTTACGTGCACATGTCGACGGGGGTTTTGTGTTTCAAGATCTAAGGCTTGTTTTGAATTTGAGATCCACTGAGATCCCAGATTCTAAAGCATTTTACGCCAAGGGATCCAGAAAGATCCCAGATCTTCATGAATTTTTCGCAGAAGGATCAACTGGGACACAAGATCTTCATGCATTTTATACTGAGTGATCCAATGGGATTCTAGATCCAACTTCGGGATCCAGGCACAAGTCTGCTAGCCATACACCAAATTTGATCACAATCGGCTCAGCCGATCCTGAGATATATAATAAAGCTGTGCTCGTGCGCTCGTGCAGTCATTCCACCCCTGAGTTGTGGGAAAGTGGCAACTGAGTCTGAGGGAGTCACTAACTACATACCAAATTTGCACTCAATCTGCTCAGCCGTTGCGGAGTTTTTGTGAGAAAACACCTTTCGACACCCCTCACGCGGCACGCTCCAGCCTCCACGCACAGTGGTAGTCACCCTGTTGAGTCAGCACTGGTATCAAACAGGGAAGGTTGGATGGGACTACTCAGCAAAGAAGACCGCTTGTCAATCGGACGTGCGGTTGCAGAGATATAAGCTTCTCAAAAGCGTCGCCACAGGTCGGGTCGAGTTGGGTCGGGCCGGGCCGGGCTGCTCATATTCAGATTTTTCCCATATCAGTTGGAGACACAGTAGGGAAATGCTCCAAAAATAGAGCGCTCTAATTTTGGAGTTTGATGCATTGTAAATGGTCGCGAAAAAAGGGACTTTTCTAAGCAGCTGTTGCGTAGCACTGCGACCACTTGACGACCCATGTATGGCATATATGGCGAGAAGATACTTCAAACTTTGCTTATAGACTGGTCACGTTAAATTTATGAATATGTTACTGGCAGGAAGCAGTCTGGATCCCTGTTCTATTTTTTGATTACCTACCTGCCGTTGCCTGGTGCTGAAACGCCCAATAAATAGAGGGAGTAACGTGTTGTGAAAATATAGTTGTCATGATCATTTTGAAAAATACGTCAGATCCGTTGTGAGTAATGTAAGAAATGCTTTTCTGAGAAAAATAAACTTCAATTAGAAGACCAAACTTAAAGGGAGTGTGCCTACTCTTTTGAAATGTCAAGTATATTTTTATTACGGTAAGAAGCTATTGGTTGATCATTTGTTTGCGATTAAAATTCACGTCTGAGCCCCTTTGGAGTGGAATTTAGTACTCATATTCTGTTTTGCATTTTAGTTTTGTTTTAAATACTCATGAAAACGATCGCCATCAGTAGCGCACACAGGACTTCATTTCGGGGGTGTCAGAGTTCCTAAGAGCGGGCCCCCTTGTGTGCGAACCCCCACCTATTTTTTGAAAACTTTGCAGATTACGGTCACTTGCTTTTTAGCAGGCCCCCTACAGCATGGGATCTGAGACAATATAATTGTCTTGTCAATCTAGAGCTCCGCGACGTTCCAAAAATGGGGGGGGGGGAGGACAGAGTCATTTTTAATTAAATTTATTTATATCAAACGCCCGTAGGAGTAACGTTAAAAGTCCAAAAAGTCGGGGGGACACATCTCTCCGTCCCCCTTGTGGTGGAGCCCCTGTTGTCAATGGCGTGTAAGGTTACTGTGTGTGCTACTGATGAGCAAATTTTAGGTGCGTATGCTACCTAAAATTTGCATACGCACCTAAATTATATGCAATACGAAGACAAATTGTACTGCGACAATCGTGCAGTACAATTGTCGAAAGTTGACGAAATGAGGTCAGTGACAACAAACACACAGTGGTGACTGGTGAGCCGAAAGTTTTACTTTTCTGGAAACGTTACGCCCCTGTGCGGATATGTCATGCTACAATCGGCAATCAGAATACATGCGCCAAGATCGACAGAATCTTGTCCGACAGGAGAATCCATGTGCCGAACTGTTATTGGAGGCTTATCACAAACTGCATAATTTGCCTATGCAGTCCTATTATTGTCATGTTATTAAGAAGTACCTACCTATCGTATATTGCATTATGCTGACCACCTTTTTCTACGAGGCGGTACTTTTCATAACAGGATGTTATTTATATCAGCGGATACGGCCACAGTGTCACCAGTCATCAGCCCGTTTGTAATTAGATGTGCATTGATAGCACTCGCTTTGTTTCATCGCGTCATTTTTTAAAGTTTTACTCGGTGCCTAACTGGTAAATAACACTTAAATAGGACAAAAAAGTGGTGTTTAATCTGTTGGATGTGAGTTTTTTATAATTGTTATCCCTCCGTGAGGCTTTTTTTCCCAGCAGATGATGCATGCATACTACCACCTACTCAATCAATTTTTGCCTGTCCCTGCAAAAATTTCCGTGGCGCCGGCCCCGCCCCGCCCCTGCATATGGCTGAAGGAGCAAAATGTGATTTTTTTTCCTTTCGGACGGTTGCCCCCCCCACCTGAGAAAAAATCCTGGGATACGTGCCTTGCGTTGTAATTTGAGAGCAATGCTTCTAGTAGCGAAAACTCTCTGGCGAATTATCGGATAATTATTCTCGGAATTGATTGGCGACTTTGGAATATCTCGGCCAACTTAAGTGAATCTGGGGGAAATGAAGTACATAGCGAAATAGGAATATGTTCTACAGACTAGTGTCAACAACTCCACATGACCAATGTGAGTAGGCGCACTCCCTTTAACAGTTAAGCTTAATTAAAATTGTTGAATATAAATTTGTACAAGACGTTTCATAAATTTGAAATTGAAGTTACATTTTCTATGTGCATCTGTTTTTTTTTAAGACTTCTACTGGAAATAAAGAAGATCTTTGTTCAATTTTGCATATTCTATGACTTCATAAGGGTGTGACAATTTTATTCCAGGTGTCCCGAGTGGATTTAGTAAAAAGTGTTCATAAACGTGCTCTAATTTTGGAGCGTTTACATGCAAGCCTATGACAGGCTCTGACGTCATCGGCTTCATTTTTAGAGCGCTCTATTTTTTGAGCATTTCCCTACTGTGTTTCCAACTGATATTACTACGGAAGGACGAGCGAGCGCTTCGCACTAGCTCGTAATAAAAATATACTTCAAAATTAGCAAACCCTGACGATCCTTGGAATTATTGTGACCGCACGGGTGGAGCTTCCTAATTTATATGGTGATGCAACTTCCCCACCAGCTTGTCTCAGATTTGAATGTTTCCTGGCGTTAAAATTACCCTTTTTCACCTCAACGGTCATCCAATCAGACAATGCAACATTTTGCAATTTGCCCCACCTACTTTTGTAAAAGCTGCTGCATCCACGTGTGTTCATGTCAATGAAACCAACATATATTCACCTTATTTGCAAATCATGATAAATTGCATTGTCTCATACCATTTTAAGGCGGCTAATGAATCTCACATACGACACAGGCGCGGATCCAGGGGGCGCTAGGGCGCCCCTCCCCATGAGCCGGGTCGCACCCATGGCGCGCCCAGAGGGCGCAACTTTTTGTATGTGGCGCCCCCCCCCCACCTGACCGAAATCCTGGATCCGCGCCTGCGACACAATAGCTCGAAATCGACAACTCAAAGAAAACCTCAGATATTTAGTTACCCAAATTGCCGCTGCGTGGCGCTGCCATCGCGGGCGAGCCGTCTGCCGCTGCCCGGCCGCCATCATGGATTGCAGCTGTCTGGCGTCTTGTCACTCTTCAGTTGCCGGTTGACAGTCTGCAGCGGTGGTGCAGTGGGCGTCCTCCACATGACCACAAATAAACAGTGCGCGTCCCTGCGGCCGGCCGGCGCGAGCGGACAGCGCGTGGGCCGCGGACCGGACTGCAGTGCACAGCGCGCCGCCTGGTACGCGGTGGCCGATGCACTGTGCATGGTGGAGGGGGCAGGACAGAAGGCGCAGTGACGTGCGCGGACGTACGCTACCAGACGCTGGGTCGCTACTCGCTGCCGGCTGCGCACCGCGCAGTGTGGTCCGCTGAGGTCAGGATGTCAAGTCAGCCATGGCCAGTGGTCACCGGCCATCATGGCACGCTGTGGGTCTGGTTTTGATCAAGTTTCACTACTAGTGAGACTCTTTTCATGCCGACGCCTGGCTTGTTAATAGAATGTTGAAGCATTCCAGAAAGTTTGCTCTCTAAGAATGTGTAATATAAACATCTTAACGATGTCGATTTGATTTCCTCCTTCATTCACATATAAACAAAACTAGGTAAAACACAACGCAACGGCAAAGGTAAACGTTTGGGTTATGCGTGTCTTCAAAATTCCATAAAAACACATAAGAACATAAGTGAAATGTTTAGTAACTTTGGCGTCTGCTTAAGTTAGCCAACATCGCAGGAAATAATACGACTGACGTTACGTTCAAAGCAACAGAGTGAATTTATCGGTTGTCCTGTCACTTGCATACAACTAATCATTTAATCAAAACTGCAACTGGTTTCAATCCCGGCTGACTTGTTCTTCTTCCTGGGAGCTTTAAACTCTGCAGTGCGTGAATATTGCATTTTTAAATGAATCCGGGTTATCTTGCTCCACAATGCGTGGAGTAATGGTGCCGAATTCAGGTCATACCATCAATGAAGCATGCAGTCATACATCACTTCTGTATCGCTCTAGTATGTGTGGACACAAACAGGCCCGAAAACAACCTGAAACTGCCGGAAGGGATTATAAAAATAGCACACCAAACTGCAGACTCTGCTCCAAATTGAATCCCATTTATCTTACGTAATGGCTATTGGCTTATAAGTTTGAAATTCAGTTTATTTCCTCTCTTTCTTCTGAAATGAACTAAACTGACAAGACAAGGAACTTTGTTGCTCTTACTGCATCGTCCACCACCGCAACCAAAGCACGTTTTGTCAACAATACAGCTTTAGGAAAGGTTTAATGGTCCGTAGGCACCTCCCATGAAGAAATAAATAAAGCAAAGATATATGCATCGGAGGACGATGAGTTGGTCATACTAAATATATGTAAGGTCGCCAGTGAGAAAATAAGACAGACCGACAGAGAACCATCATGGCAGAATACCAACCTCGGCTTTCGTCACTTTACAACTCCTAAGAACCAGTGGTGGCGGATGTTTTTTTTTCTCAAATGGGGGCAAATCAACTAATGGGCTCCTATGCCAAAAATCCCCCTCCTCGGTCAAATGGCCCCTCCCAAAACATAGCGCGAAATGGTATATTCTCGGATTTGGGCCACTATATTTTGCAGGGCCCTCAAAATAGTCGCACAAAACGTCGGACAGACCCATTATGAAGTTTCAGGTCTACCAAGGGCCAGGGCTGCGGAGTCGATCAGTTTCCAGGTGACTCCGACTCCGACTCCATATACCATTAACCATAGCAATAATGAATTGCTATAGGTATAGTGTACACTGTACAGCCAATGAATGAGCCGCTACAATCGCCTCAGCAGGCTTAACGCCATTTCAAACCTGATTCTGCTATCCATTGATTTCTCGTGAACATTGCTAAGTTCCTGGTGGTGGCATTTTGGATATGCACTCGACGACAGACCTAAGTTCTTTTTCACCCACCGCAATACACACCTCATGATAGAAAATAATTTATTGGCGATGCAAAATAATCGAAGTAAACTAAAAGGAAGCGTCACGATTTATTTAGTCATCGCCACCAGTGATTCACGAAAATACACCTGAAAACAATACTTTGCTTATATGCTGCCCAAAACATATAGCCGGAGTCGTAGTCGGCATAACTTCTACCGACTCCGACTCCACTCCGGCCGAAATCACTGACTCCGACCGGACTCCGACTCCGGCCGAAACACTGCGACTCCGACTCCGACTCCGACTCCGACTCCGACTCCGACTCCGACTCCGACTCCGACTCCGCAGCCCTCGGCAAGGACCCCTTCAGGCCGACTGAGGGTCTTCTGTCGGCCTTAGAGGACCCCTCGGGCTGGCTGGTTGCACCTTGGGGCCAGTGTTCGTCACGGGCCCACCAACCCCCAATCCAGCCTGGCCAAGGCCCCTGAACATCAAGCCCAGGCCCAGACCAGGCCTAGTCAAATTAATAATGTTGAGGCCTATGCTCGGTCCGGCCCATTTAGGTTAACCATCTAATCATTTTCGCAATTTTTCCCATTATTTGCCTTGCATATATACTTGTATACCATAAATGTGAAATAATATCACTCACCTGCATGTGTTGCTGTGAAAGTAAACTGATGGTTGCAATATTTTAAGCTCTGACCTGGCTTGCGCGGCGCGCACATTACTTTAACATTTTCAGCTCAGGCACGTCCAGAGCCAAGTGATTTCCTTAAAACTTAGGCCCAGCCCAGACCCAGCCCAGACCCAGCCCAGACCCAGCCCAGACCCAGCCCAGACCCAGCCCTAGACCCAGCCTATGGCCCATGGCCCATGGTCCATGGGCCAGCCCGGCCCATGACGAACTCTGCTCGGTGCCCTCGGTTATTTGTGTCGGTAAAAAATCGAACTAACTTCTTGGATGGAACATCTTACAAATTTATGCGGGGGCAAAATCATATGCTTGCCCCCAGCTTTTGGAGTGAGGGGAGGCAGTTGCCCCCCCCCCCTACTCCTTATCCGCCATCCCTGCTCAGAACAGGTCTTTTAAAGCTCCAGACATCACAGGCCACGAAGAGATTACAATATGTTGACGATTATATGTCAAAAAAAAGGAAAAGAACGAAATATAGTACGATGTTATATTAAATTATTTATATCAAACTTATATTAGACAGGTCTATTAGACATAAGGCAAAAGGCAGTTGTAAAACGGAAGAAACAGCAAACAAATCAGAAACATAGCCATTCTCTGCTTTGAATCCACATTTATAGAAATTCGTAGGATATACTCAACAAAAACTAAATATACAACAGTACAAATCGGATTCGCATTTCATCAGCATCATTGCCAAAGAGTAACTAACTGGACCCAATACACTTTTTTAAATGCGCAATTCGGCGTCTGTTTACTCAATTCGGCCAGCGCATATATCATTTAAATGACAGCAAGACATGACTGTTTGGCATATATCGCGCATCTCACATCGGCGTAACACACTCCCGCGGCAAAGTGCATTAAAATCGACAGTGCGCCGTGCAGTGTCGATTTGTAATGCCCTTTGCCGCGGGAGTGTGTTACGCCGATGGATGCATATATGTCAAACAGTATGACTGCTGTCGGTTTAAATGAGATATGTCGAATTGAGTTGAACAGACGCCAATTCGCATTAAAAAGGCGTAGTAATCAGGGACTATTGACAGGGTATGACAGACAGAGTGGGTGGCCCCATGGGCTGGGTCACCAATGGGTGCCCACTCAATTCTTCCGATTGTTGGCTGGTATGCATTTTTGACTTTTCATGGGTAACGCGGGCATGGGTATGGCAATTTTAGAACAATGTCGCTAAGCGTTCCTTTTTACTTAACAACCAGATGTTTAACCAGGTAAATATGTTTTTAAATGATATAGGACACTCAAACAATAGACTTTCGCAATGATATGACAACAATAATCGGTGGCAAGTAATAGACCAGTGAGATATATTAAAGCATGTCTGACCTAAGGTTGATCAAATATCGATAATGTTGACCGCAAATGTTCGATATGTCAAATTCAACATGCAACAACGCCAAGGTGCCGATATTTTATTTCTCGTAATAGTATGAAATCAACATGACCAAGGATAATGTTTGGCCAAATTTTGTGAAAATAATTAATCCTGCCCTTATCATGAATGGCCCCAATGGGCAATCGGGTTCAATATTATGAATTTGAATGGTCTGATCTGGTCTGGGCTTGGTCATGGGCTTCGGCTGGGCTGGGTTGGGGTTTGGCTACCCACGATACGTCTCCTGATGTAAGTGAGCACAAGCATACAAAGTATTATAATTATTCATAATATGAATCCAGGACCACTGACGTACGCAGGCACTCAATCCGCCACTGCTGGCCCCTCCAGCGGCCAATGCAATGATGGCCAGGGTTGACGATGACAGGCCGCCACTGCGATGATGCGCGGGAGGGAGAGGGGGGGACGGCCATTCTGTGATGATGGCGCGGCGGCTGGCGGTGACGAGTGACGGCCGGCACTGACGTAGGGCCCTGTCCGGTCCGTCAGCGCTGCAGCCCGTGATGAGTCCACGGCCGGTAACGCCTCACCGCCGTGACGATGTGACCGTTGACGTGTGACGTTGACGCTGTGAGTGACGCCTGCTACGTTGACGTTGACGTGACGTGTGACGTGACGTGTGACGTGACGTGTGACGTGACGTGTGACGTGACGTGTGACGTCTGACCCCAGCAACTGATGGTGTTTGTTCTGAGGGTCGCGTTGACGGCTATCCGCTGCAGAGTAGGTGTAAATGGACCGTGACTGGTAAACAGGACAGATAGCGGGAAGAAGTCGTGCTGCACGTGGTAGGAGAGGTGACTTGCAAAATAGAGGTCCAACACACGGAACTGTAGGACCATAGGCATTGCACATATGGACGATGTTAGGAGCTATATAGTCAAATTATTTTAAGTTGAATGTTGAGTAACTGGAGCCTTTTCGAAAATAGCACGCGCTATGCGCAAGTTATTGCTTGAGATACTGGAGGCCAGAGTGTTATGGCACACCTGATGCAGTCATGTTGAGTGAATACATGGCTCAAATACGTGAGGAAAAAAAGGTATGTTCACCTTGGGGAAAACTGATTAAAGGTCAAGTTTATGAACTAAATATTAGTAATTAACCTTGCTCTTGCGCCTCTATTTACATAAGACACCAGTCACAAGCGCCCGTACAAAATAACATCACTATTTGACGATCATTCACCCAATGCAGCTCCAGTGTGCGTCACTCTTGGCCGCTCCCGTATCTCAAGTAATAACTTGAATATAGCGCGTGCTATTTTCGAAAAGGCTCCAGTTACTCAACATTCAACTTAAAATAATTTGACTATAGCTCAATGCAAGTTAGGCAGAAAACAACTTTGCAGTAGGTATAGTAAATCCTTACAAATGCTGTCGACTTCCCAATGAACGTCTTTGGTGGCTCAACTTCTTTCTTTTTGCTGCAGTGGCCCCCATGTTATATAACTTGAGACGAAGCATTTCCAGGAGTTACATCAGTGTATTCGTACATTATTTAATTTGGTTGATACTTGATAAGCAGCCACACATACATGTATGCTGATACTTGATAAGCAGCTCATAAACATGTATGCTCATAAGCATTAAGCAGCAGGAGAAGACTAAATCCAAAGACAATAAACGCGTCAAATGTTAGCACACCAACAAGCAGACGGGTACCAACTAGTTATAAATATAAAATTATGGATTTCTTGCAAAACTGTGCCATTTTTTACCTTAGCGCCCATATGAAACACGTGTTCGTCTCCTTGGCATCTTGTCACCCAATGGAATCAGCAAGTGCAGTTATTTAAGTGGCATCAAAACAGTTATTCGTTACCTCTAGTGTAGCTTGTCTTAATTATTATGTTGTGCCACATTGTCACAATGTTTTCACGAAAAATACGCTTACTGGCTAGTGAATCCAAATAGCCAAAACGAGTGACGCTTCTTCTAAATAGATGTCAAAATGTTTGAGTATATGAATGCATGTGAGGTGGTATTTTGCTGGGTCACAACGCTTAGAAGTTGGAGCTGCGGCAGTGAATTTTCAACGAAAATCAGCCACCTGCAAGCTTAGCTCTGAGACAAGTTTGGAATACGTGGGACGTCTTGAGGTTCGCTTATTAAAGGCTTTTAAGTGCTTGTAACTATTCTCGTCAGCTCTTCCTGTGTCGGGTCCTGCGGGTTCGTTCCTTGAGGCCAGATAACATTGCTCTGTTTTCTTGCTCTGAAAGTTCTTATCTACTTCGGCCGCTATCTTCACCGGAGCTTAAGCTGACGCTGCACTGAGTCAGACCACTCTCAACCGTAGGATCACCGCTAGCAAGGCTATAGAAGAACACCGCTAGTGCCTCAGAAGCCCTTAACAGCGGTGACCAGCATTCGATTTCGGTCACTAGCTCCTGCTATAACTTTGAGCCAATAATGGTCGAGATATCTGGAGAACACAGTACCACCATCTCTTATTGCATTCAGGAAACAGGTTGGCTTATAACGACTCCCTTTGGTGAGCGCGAGAAGACGCAATAGCTATTGTAACATCTATGTGATGTAATTATATGATGCAACGCGTTTCGAGAAGCACCACTGTCTCCACCTCCAGAGCCTGAGCAATAATAATTGAATTGCACTGCTCTCTGCGAGACGAAATCGATCATGGATCTCGTCCAGGTCATGGATGAAAATAGCCCAGTACCCATTCAAACTTCTCCGCCCCTATCCTCGATGGTTCGACAGGCTTCAGACGGATCATTTGCGTAATTCAACACAGGTAATCCAGATTTCCGTCACAAGAAAACTCGATTAAAGCCCATTCCTTCCATGGCAACGGGCCAATTCTAGCTGCTACTGATGCCACTGGCGGTGGTGACAGGAGATCGCATTAATTTGTACGTCATTTGCTCTTCAGTCTCCTGACTCAGCAGCGCAACACACTGCACTGCGCTCGGTGGGATGTAATTATTACAAAGACGTTCTAGTTTAGTCCAATGCATTACAGCCGCTGAAACGCTCGATAAATATCGAGCGCCTCAGCAGCTATGATGCATTGGACAGTGGACTAGACTAGACTAGTGAATATTCACTGCTGACCGGTCACGGTGTGACCTGCGGTCGGTGGCAGCGGCTGTAACAGGTCCAGTGGAATCAGGGCTGGACTGAGCAGCTATATCAAGCTCTTCTGAAGGACTAGAATCACGAGATCGGATGATATCGGTAAGCATTCACTTAAAAACCTAGGATGCGCAATGAGCGTGACCCGATAACTCCACTAGCTCAAAGGCTTGGACTAATTTATAAAAAAATAACTTTGCAATCTGCAGCTGATATTGTCTTCAATAAGTTGTGGGTTCGCATTATTGGTAGATTGATTGGCTTGCAATCATCACCACTGAAATAAAACAGTGACGGCTATTCAAGCCAGGGCGTTTGCTCGCGGAAAGGGAGGGGGTGACAAAGGTTTTACAAATGGATATAGGCAGGCAGCAATGGTGCATGACGCAAGTGTCACTGGTCGTAAGCACGCAATGGTGCTTTGTTTATGGATGGGTGTAGAACATGGTGCCGTCAAGTCTTGCCTTCCAACTGGAAAGGATGACGTACAGCCGTTCCACTTTGATGGCTTACAACATGCCCCCTGCCTTTATACAAAAGATGTAATATATGTGTTTGGTGCAAACTGGTAAATATACAGAATGTAGGCTGCATCATTAAGCATACAATAAATACCGCTTATGACTTCAGTAAATCATGTATAATATATTTACTGTGTCCTTGTATATTTGGCTTTCCGTGTCACCGACAGCTATCAACCAGATGTAAGGGATTATAATAAGCTGAACAAGCAAATCCCAATAAATCCAACACCACTCTGCAAAAACCAGCCACTCATGGTCACACCACTTCATTGGTACACCACATCACATTAAGTTGTAGCTCGAATGTTCATGCTGACTCAGCTCCTGCAGGACAAGCAATCCACGCTTCCGAAATACACGGTGAGCCAAACCATCATTGCAAAGCAATTCCTTGGGAATAGCTTCTCTGGCGGATGAAAATTGAAATAATAGAAGACTATTATCTTCTACTCCTACCGCCAGCGGGGCTCAGAGTGCTCTTCCAGAACTGCTGTGATTTTCCATTAAATGAACAAAAGCTGCTATTACAGCTAAGCTGATCGAAGCTGCCTGACAGAAATACCCCTTCTCACACAGCCATTCAGTAGTATCTGTAGCTGCAGCCGAGCCTCGTTGTTTGGCATGCTCTTTTGATTTTGGCGAAAATGTTCCGATACTACCAGAGCTTCAGCCGGGCGCTTTATTTTAACGACTTCACCTACCCCCACGCTGGGCGAGTGAGTCACATAGTCAGAGCTGGCTTCAAATGCCAACCTCTTGGCTGGGAGTTCAGCGACATGTTCTGATTTGTTCTATGGAGTAAATTTGAGGTTCTGCGCGTCGCTGGGATTGAAGTTGGGGCACTCCTGGCAATTTATTACGCTCGCACTGCCGGGATTTGATTTCCGCCCCCGTTAATGTGTTCATGAAGGGTGGAAAAGTAGCAGCGCGCAGCGCAGCCAAATTTGGCACGGCTATATTGGGCATCAATAATCCACATGGTGTAATTTTTTACCTATAGTCATCTCAGATTAGGCCATCCGGTCAACTCAAGTGACCCCAACTCCAAAAACGCTTTCAAAATGTTGACCTTGTCCTGACTTTGGCTTGACCTCAGGTCAGGTCAGTCTCTGTACATAACCTAACTAGATCACCAAATTATAACTCGATGCATTTCGACAAGACAAACACATTGGTGAAAACTGCTTTACTCTATAATACATCTGTCAAAAGCGATTTCTTAGCCCGCGCTTGACCGGGAGGCAAATATTGCCCCCTGCCGTTTATTGGCGATAAATCACAAGCCATTCACGATTTCAACCTGACACTTTCAGTACCTTCTTGCACATCCATTTTACATCGCTTGGATTTTTTTGGAAATGTTTCACATTTTGGGGGTTAGATATACCCTGTTTCGTGACATCATGTTTCTTGCATTTAGCGACAAAATCACTCAAGTTTTAAGCAGCTGCAAAATTGTTACATTTTATGATAAACTACCCCCCAAAAGATAGCTAATTGCATGTGGTATACAACTGCAATCTCAAAATTTCATTTTTTTTTCTCACAATTTATTTTGTATTTTTTACATTTTGTTTTTGTTTTGTTTTTTGTGTCACATATAAAAACAGAATATATGTGAAAGAATGGTGTTCAAGCAGCATGCAAACCAAATTTCAAAATATTTTTTTTTACTTTGAGATAGCCTTTCAAGCACAACGAACTATGCTCGGACTTAGTAATAATATCACAAAAACTTTTAAAAGCTGTGAAAAGGGAGAGTGTAAAAGATAAAATGGAATTGAAAAAAATCAAACAGACCTAAAGTGTTTTAAAACAAAACAAAAATATCATTATTTTTAATGTTTTGATTTTTTGCAAAAACTAGATATTTGTGTTTAAGAAAAGTGTTGCAACCATATAAAAGACAAGTCTCAAATAAAGAGGACCATTTTTACTAATAAATTTTAAGAATTATAAATGATGACGTAATTTTTGTATTGCTTTTTTTGCTTATTTTGACAAGATAAAGACAAATAAATGTCAGCAATGTATTTCTCAGATTAAACTGGTCTAAAAACACGTATTTTTTGTTAAGATCTATCAATTAAAACATTTGAACTCATTTGACCTGAATTTGACCTCAGCTTGTCACTTACTTCATTTAAATGAGCTCTGATGGTGTCTTGATATCACTATCGATTTATACAAATAAAACAGCCCATAAAACATGTGTCGCATGACTTCCAAAAATCTGTTTTGGATAATTATCTTTTGTGACCTGATCTTGACCTTGACCTTTGCAAAAAATCTTTTTTTTTGCTCATGCGGGATGTGTGTCATACCTTTGGGGGCACTTTGGGAAATTATGGTTACAATCGAAGGCTTTGTTTGGAAAGTATGGTCCATAAACTAAAATGTCTCGATTTTGATCTTTGACCTGACCTTGACCTGATATGCGACCTAGATAAGAAAAAAAAATCGGATATGCTTGAGATGCATCTCGTTGAGAGCTTTCGAACGCCGCCTTGCGCGTCTCGCTACGATCAACGGTTCCGAAGATAACGAGGGGGCAATATTTGCCCCCGGTCAATGGCGTTCGTATAAGACCCCGGTCAAGCGCGTGTTAACCTGAGAGCGGTGGGCCTCTGAGACAATTTCGCCATGGTGGTGGTGGTGGTGGTGGGGGGGGGGGAGGGGTCTGACCCGAAAACTGAAGGGGCTAGAAAGACGAATATAAGGTTTCGAAAGCTCTGAACATAAATGTTGTGCGGTGTACAACGCTGGTGCCGGTGGCCGGCCACCCGGCTGCGGTGCACCTTGCCGCTGTAATATCGCCTGCGGCTCAGCAGGGATGTCTGGTGACCGGGCAGGCAATACACAGTCTTGACCGGAGCTCTGCGTTACAACAATAAACATTCGAGATTACTTGGGTATTTTAGGCTCAGATCAATATTGAGGTCACCAAAGGTCATTGAGGGTCAAAGATTCCCAGTTTTAGGACTTTGCTTCGAACAACTCAAATTATCTCAAAAACTATGGTAGCTAGGAAAGATGGAATGCAATTGAAAGCCATTGAACGTAGCACGCAACATTGAGCAACTCAAATTTTAGCGTAGGTAAATAGTTTAGGTTCCAGAGGTCATTAAAGGTCAAAAATGTAATTTTGGTTAAATTATTTTTCGCAAATGATTTTTTATCTAGCAAAGATAGAACAATTATTTTAACACCATGATGTTTTTTTTTGTCAAGGCGCGTCGAGATATATGAAAGGTGACCTAGTTACCTAGTAAGGTCACCCTAAAAAAACTTCGGTTAAGGTCATTCGGTGACCCAGGTATGTCATGCTGCATATAGGGCAACGCGGCCCGACGAGACAAACACAGTGGTGTCATCCGCTTGTCTCTATCTTTGTTATATCACAAGTTAGCAAAACATTGCTTGTGACTTAAATGATCTCAGATGACCTTGCAGATATCACTGAGCAGCAATTGCGCCTGGGTCCTAAAAAATGAGCTAGAATAACATGATTCTGACAGAAGTGGCCTGATCAAAGGCATTTCCTCTGAAAAGGAAGCAGTTATATATTTTCCCGTTCACTTATAAAGGGGAGGCTACGAAATCGACCCGACCTTCGGTCATCGATGCAAACAATCTGAGATACACCAATTGTCGGTATTTATAACCTTGTGGAATCCTGCAAGTTTAAAATCTCTAGGACAAAGGCTGTGGCTTTGGCACGATCACAAACATTTTGGAAGGTATATAGGTCACTTGACGTGATCTTGTGACCTGACCTGAGACGACATGAGATTACAACTTTGACAGCGTATGGGTAACTGATGTCCAAACAGCTGTACAAAATGTGGCAACGCTGCGCGCTGCTGTTTTCCCGCTATTCCGGAAGACGTCAGGGGGGCAAATAACGCCCCACCAGGGCGAGGGTTTAAAACATTTCGACGATTTGCATAGTAGCCGTTTTTACGATGGATTATTTTGCGCGAAATGTTTTAAAATATAAAAAAAAAATGTTTTAGTAGTAGCTGCTTTCACGATGGACTGATTTGCGGGAAATGTTTGAACCCTCGCCTTACGGTCCTGTATGGCGAGGGTTAATACATTTGTTTTCGAAAATTAGTGAATCGTGAAAACGGCTACTACTAAAACATTTTAAAACATTTTACAATGTTTTAAACATTTCGCGCAAAAATGATCCATCGTGAAAGCGGGTAATGTTTCCAATTCATGACGTTCTATTAAACCTAACATTGACTCCTTAGGATAAATTTGATAGCATTCCAGTAACAAAATTCATTTATGTTTAAAATGCTTCTTTTGTGTGTTGCTAGCTCTTTTAGCCATCCAGATATTAGCCGTCTTCACAAAGGATTTATTTGTATCCGGTAGTACCCGGTAATATTTCGTGCGCTTTGGTTAATGGGGTTAGGGACAATTTTGTAAGTTACCAATGTTTTGAGTACCTAAAAACAAGCATAATTTCTCATCATGTAATTTTAAACGAAAGTTAATACAAATTCGAAATTAGCTCAGAAATGATTAAAAACCAAACCAATTAAGCTCATGACCTTGTAGTTAAAACGTCACGAAAACACGTCAAAATTATGACCGAAAATGGCGCTGATGCGACATCTTTTGCGCGGCGGTAAAAACGTTAATCCACTATGCAGACTAATAGAGTATGCGGCACGGGGCGGTGACAGGGCAGGGGCGCAAACAGGGCGCTTTTTTCGGAGAATC
Source organism: Semibalanus balanoides (assembly GCA_014673585.1). Taxonomy (NCBI): domain Eukaryota; kingdom Metazoa; phylum Arthropoda; class Thecostraca; order Balanomorpha; family Balanidae; genus Semibalanus; species Semibalanus balanoides. The sequence continues at coordinate 7,865 of VOPJ01010576.1, read as the reverse complement.
GGCATTTATTCGCTTCCGAACTGTTTTCGTGTCGTCACGAAAATACATCAATAATGTAAAAATGCAATTCGCAAGATAGGACAAAGTTTTATGACGGAAGGCGGTCTAAGATATGTGCAAGAAGTATATGAAAAAACGAGAAAAATCCGGTGATTTCTTATGTGTGAAACCCACTACATGTCCCCCACCCCATTGGGGTGGGGACATGTAGTGGGTTAACGTACTACCGACAGGTAACGTACACTACTGGATAGGTAACGCACTACCGAGCCGGTTGTACCCGGTAGTACCCGGTAATATGTGTTTATGAATTTGATTATACAAAGAAAACTAACGGGAAACTTCGCATCTTAAGAGCAGATTAATTGTTATGAATTAATAAAGTTCAAATATACCAATAAAATATCTGAAAAGCCCTCTTCGTAGACTAATACCACAAACGCAGCGAAACATTACCGCGGTACTACCAGAACACTTAACGTTACAAATAAATCCTTCGTTGAAACCGCTTATGGCCGTTTATAAGAACCACTCGATCTAATAGCCGGAACTTGACCTTTGGTGCCGCGATGCCTCAAATTACCTGACCTTGAACCAACTTATATACTTTCGATAGAACTTATCCCGAAGCATCTAACGCCGCCTTCTACCTGTGTTAACCGTTGCGATGGTTTTCTTTAAGCGGTGCGAAATCTACCCCCCCCCTCCCGGCAGTCGTGGTTGTCGCGAACCCCTGCAGTACGCAGTTTATGGGTTATCGTCTGTATTACAACGCACGTATTCACGATCTACACCCCCGCTGACTGATCGCCTATACGTCCTTACTACCGGCAGAACATCCGCTCTCCCGAGTGAGCAGCATCTCTTCTGGCGTCGCGTTTGTCGATAAGACTCCAAGGACCCATTATCCTGCAGGTAATTGTTGCGGCCTTAGTTTCGGATTGGTAGGTTTTAGACACTTCCATTTTGAGCTTCATATCATTTGAGGACAACCAAATACATAATTAAGATTACACCGAAGTTAATACAAAAGTTTCATAAAAGATATATAATAATGATAGCTAAAAGTTGTAATATTTTTTTAGCCTAGTCGCGATGCTCTATCTGATAGATGCACGATTGTAAGAACCTCCCCTTACAAACAAACCACATTAAACAACACATGGTACCACATGTAATCATGAGAGCGCCCACCTGTCCCCATGTCCCATCATCGGTTTTGGAAGAGTTTCACATGTTACAATATGGACTTAGCAACACCAACCTAAAAACTCCCAATACCCACATGGTGTCCCATTATGGGCTATACCCACGTCATCCCCAAAATTAAGAAGTGGACAGGAAACGCAGGCTGTCTTATGTGTCGCATAAAACGTACAAATAATCTGCTACAGCTATAGCAGGACACCATTGGGAGTCACGCTTTCAAAAACCCCGATCTGGCTGAATCTCGGATCAAAACGAGAATGATCGGAATCACAAGGATACTAGAACAAATAGGCAGCATCCATGACGTCACTGATACTGAAGCCAATGGGTGCACTATATACGGCCAAAAGTGCACTAATGCTGTAGAAACGAGGATTTTCAAATGAGTCTATTTGACCAAACTGACCCATTTTCTGGAATCTGTGCATCTTCACGAATCCATAAAGGTATGACAAGCCAACATTTTCTCAGTAGGGTCTTCAGGAGATCATCCCCAAAAATCGCAATTCCCCGTTGGCTTTATGTGAAGGCCACGCCAGACTTTAAACCATCACTTAGAATGTTCCAAACACTGTGGGCTGGAATCGACCCTGAAATTATGTTCGTGCGGTATGTTTTGCGTGACCCACCCTCTCTATCCATCATTATGTGACATTGCAACTGAAAGGCCCGCATCCGCTGACGAGCCGTCAATACCATGATCTGGAAATCGAATCTGCAATCACTCCACCCACCTAAGCCATAAGACACATTGTCCAAATCCCATGAGCAAGCCCCATCCAAGCCCACGTAGTCCATCTTAAACCCATGTGGTAACCACATAGGTGTGTTATGTGGGAAAGCCCTGCTTGATACTTCCACACCTATTAATATTCCAAGTGTCTTCAGAGCACATAACATGCTCTATCAGTGTAACAACGTTTTCAAATCATTCTTCAATGACAATCACATTTTTGCTAACCTTACTACATTAAAACATCGTTAGAACTTCAACCAAATATAACCCTTGCCGCTTAATAATACATTGAGTCGTTAACAATTATAAATTGGTAATTTGCCCTCATGGTGTCTATATTTGGCTATTGCAGTCACAGTTAAAGGTAGTGTGGCTACTCAAATCGTTCATGTGGAGTTGTTGACACTGGTCTTTAGAACAGATCTTTATTAATTAGCCATTACTTCATTTTCCCATATTCACTCTAGTTTCTGATGCATTCCAAGTTCGCCAAGATCAGTATGGCATCATACAATTACCAGTATTTGCCAGAAAGACTTTTGCTACTAGAAGCATTGCCCTATATATTACAACACTAGCATATATCGTTAGCGCTGGCCAATAGAAAACAGTTCGTGTGCGCTGATAGCAGCTGCCGAACAGAGCCTCGGTAACTATTTTGCATTGTTCGCATGGGGTTTATTGTCTTAGGTGCGCCATTCTAGATAGCATCTTCTTTACTCTGTTTATAGTGGTGATTGTGCATGGATTTCGAAACAAAACAATATCCAAATCAGAATATAAGCAGAAATTATACTAAATGGGCTCCAGACATGAAATTTATCGTATCCAACAATCAAATCAATGGCTTCTTATCGTTATACAAATATATTTGAAATTTCATCAAAAGGAACTTAGGGCACACTTGCCTCTACCTCAATGTCATCTTCCAAACTGTATTGCGCTGGGTTGGCGCTTTGCACAGTTCTCGAACTTCTGCATGTTGGTAAAAAGTATGTCTGTAATAACCGCATAATTTATGGATGCCAGTTAACTATTGATTGATGCCCGAGTAATGTAATTGTGAATAATAGTAACCTATACATAAACTGCATGACATATTAGTTTAACTAGACGAATGGTAAATGTCTGTTTTACTAATAATTATAATGTATTTTGCGACACATAATGTACGCCTTAGCGTAACTTATTAACTTAACCGTCGCCTTACTTTTAATTTTTGCTTCTGTTTCTCACCTTTGCCGTACGGGGTAACTCAGCCTGACAAGCCCCGTGTTAACTTCCAAACCAAGCAACATAGAGCAACACGGTAAAAAACAGTATGCTGCCTGTCATGTGAGGAATCTGATAGTATTTTTTCAGATCAACGGGTGACCTGCCAGGTCAAGTGAATAACCTAAAATCGTCTACGTCCAAAAATAGTGGTTTTGCTTTGTCCGTCGTAACTATTAAAGAAATAAGCATAAAATTATTTGGTTAGCGTCAAAATGTTGGTCGTTAAATTAATTATCCGAGCATATATATTTTTTTAGGTCTGGGCTAAGTAATGACCTCTTAGGAACAAAAGTCCTCAATAGACGATAATTGCTGAGGGCGATTAGCATTAGCAGCACCGACTCGATCACGTCCGGAAAAACGATCAGAAAACCTCAAAATTAGGAAGTCATAAATGTAAATAAACATGAATGTTCCCAGAACAGTTTTTGCTCCTGAATACAACAAAAGTATTTATTTGTTCGTATCTGGTCCCCAGAAGTAAGTAAAAAAAGTGAAATAAAAATGACGCAATTTTTTTTTTTTTAATAAATTTAGTCCGAATGTTTTGTATGGATGGCTTTCCGAAAGTTTCTTCTTAGGAAGCCATCACTCAGTCAAAAATAGAGATATTGCTTTGAAATTTTGGTTTGGGTATTTCCAAACTCTGTTTCTCACATTTTACTCCGTTTTTAAGTTATCTTTGGACAATTTTGATATTGTGGGATTTTTTTTTCTAAAAAAAAATAGGTGGTAAAATAACATTTTTGGAAATTTCAAAATTGCCATTTGAAGGGAAATAACATTTTACGTCTTTTCGGATTAATGTTTTTAATTTGCTGCAAAACTCGATTTTCTGTGATTTTTCCCAATATTTACCGTATTTTACGAACATGACATCAAAACTTCATTATCACCCGAAATACTTAACCAATTTTAATTTTACAGGATACGTATAATTGTTGTAAACTCAGCTACTGAAAACTTCAGAAACTCGTGCTGCATTTGTAAAAAGTTAATAAAAAATCAGGGGACCTGTCAGGCCCCTCCCCCCGTAATTATGCAGAAATAAATACAAAGCGTAAATAAGCAGAAATATAAACAAATTATTCAATGTTCCGTAAATTGGAGAAAATGGAGAAATAGTCGTTCCAAATCTATACAATTGTGTTGCTGTTGCCACATGTTTCAATAATTTCAGCACAAATAAAGTAGCGTTCTACTACGGAAAAGACAGCTTCCGAAGATTATCGCCATAAATATAACATTGTGGTTCACTACACACAAAGTCTGCAGCCCTGGAAACACCAATCTATGGTAAGGTTTTGACATTTGCCTACTTCACAGCGCGAAATGCTTTACTTGTCGTACAATTTGCAATACGATCATTCAGGTGCAGAACCTTTTCACGCCTAACGACCGAAAAGCTTAACACTTCCAACTCCTGCGCGCATACTCAGCGCCGACTCAGCACCGAATGATGCGCCGACAACGCGCTGAAAAAATCAGCTGAACACGCCTGATCGCGCTTTCGGTCATAAGGCGACAATTCAGCGCGTTTCCCGTAGGCCCCCATGTTAAATTCGGCGATTAGGCGATAAGGCGAGTGCGGTGGACGGCGACCTTAAGGCGAGGGTTAATTGAAGTGCTTGAAAGCATGCACTTCAATTAAGTTATTTCGTATGTTAACATCTTTTGATTGTTATTTTCTCGCTAAAATGTCCAGGGTCATAGTACAGATCACAAGTTCCAGTCAGAAAGTGAAGTGATCGAACAATCTGTATGTGATTGTGAGTTTAAATGTCAGCCGAGTTAAGTCATCATATGTTAGCCTTGTTTCTTACTATGAATCTCACTTTTACCTGCTATGTGTATATTTTACAATATTATGTGGACATTAGCCGTTTTTTACGATGGATTTTTTGTGCGAAATGTTTTAAAACATTTTAAAATGTTTTAAAATGTCTTGGTAGTAGCCGTTTTCACGATAGACTAAGACTAATTTGCGAGAGAAACAAAACATTCTCGCCCTACGGGACCGTAGAGCGAGGGTTAAGACTTTTCTCGCAAATTAGTCCATAGTGAAAATGGCTACTACTAAAACATTTTAAAACATTTCACGCAAAATAATCTGTTGTGAAAACGGCTATTGTAACCACAAAATATCGGTATTAAGAAAAGCCCCAAAAATCAACAGATCGACAAAGTCCTTAGCTTACTGTGAAAGAAAAGAACATGCGGACTAACCAATCGAAGCACTTATGATCGCCACTAACATATCTTCTTCATCACTTCGAGGACTACAAAGCCAAATACTTTCTCAGTCATGTTGTATGTTCTGTGCAATGTTAAGTATGTCATGCAAGTCTGTCTGAGAACAATGCTTCTATCTTCGTACAGGACAAAATCCTTCGAGGACTCCGCTGTTTCTCTTCGCATCTTTCGTTCCCTGCGCCTCGTGCATCCCCATAGTTTCTGTTGCTCGAGCAGTTAGTTCACTCAGATAAATTTTGTCCCTAAAAATCCGGGTATTTCATTAGTGTAAAACCTGTACTATTTTCACGTTTTTTTTTCAACACTGTAGAAACAGTTACCTCTACCCAAACTGATGAAAAGTAACAAAATAATTCGCAGTAGTTTCAGGTTTCTTTACCCTGCATAGTGTTGACATAACATTTTTTTTTCTGCTCGTATTACACCGGTTTTCCGGTGTTTGCTGTACTACCAAAATACTGGCACCGAATAGCACCAAATTGGTACCATTTCTACGAGTATCATTCGAGTTTGTTGACCCTTGCATTATTTGTACGGGTACAATGCAAGTTTTCTTACCCAACACGTCGATTTTTCTATGATTTGGTCGATTCTAGCCTGAAGCAAACAGCTCAAGAAGAAACGTAGTTATATATAAGTTATTATCTCACAACTTGGAAGAATTCACTGACATGAAGACAACAACACAACGAGTTTGGCTAAACATAGTCAGTTTGAATTCATGTCGAAAACAAATATCGGGAACAACTGAAAGTTCAGTCTGAAAACGTGGGTGTTTTCCAAACAATTTAAACGTAAAAGCGATTCGATTGCTTGGGCCGGTTGACCCGAGCGATCGAATCCGTTCTTAATTAAGGTGGCTATACACGGTCGAGCGAGTCACCCCCGGAGAGCATCACTATCGAAGAACAAAGAGCACAAGAACATCGCCTCACCCTCGGCTCACAATGACCTGAAGCCTTACCGGTTACTCGGCTCGCATGAAGCAGATCGTTAACGAGGACAGTTTTTGTCAGTCAGGCAGCTTCTGGGCGCTCAAGAGCATCGAACGCCTTCGCATGGGCGTCGCCACCACTACGGAAAATACTGACAGTGCCCGTACAAGTTGGCGAACCTCCAAAAACTTGTACGGACTGTACCGTACGTGCTGAGGGTTATCGTAAGGGCTGCAGATAATAGTACACTGTTGCATATCTGCGATGCATTAAATATACCCACTATATTGTTTTCTCGAATACCCATGCACCATCCAGGATATGTGTGCCTGTAATTACAGTTTAAATGACACAATTACGCTGGCATTGAGTATATGTACTCTCATGTGGGCTAGCGGTACTCAGCATTGCGCTAACTAATTTGGGTATAGGACAGGGCCCTGATGTGACCGGGCCCTTGTCACCCCTGACCAGGCCCCATATCACGCCTACCCAAGTAGCACAACCGTTGTAACAACGTCATGGCAACATAAACAACGTCATGACAACGCTCATACGACGTAATTACGTCGTGAAAACGTCACGACGTCGTGGAAGCAATGTGTGCTACTAGGGTAGGCTCTGCCAGCACCGGGCCCCTGTCTCGATCGGGTCAGCACCGGGCCCCTGTCCCGTATAAATATAATATGCGAGGGGAGTAGCCAGGTATGGGCTTATGGGCCATAATACGGGTCCTTATAATGCATGCATCTCTCCCTATAAATTTCGGGGGTTCAGCTGACCCTTTTGACCCCCCGTCGCGCCGATGACGTCAGCGGATGTGCTTGCGAGGAAGCCGCGTGGCCTCCAGTGACGTCATCCGGCGGCCCGCCGAGTTCAAGGTTAAATGGCTCGTGTCCTTACCTGGTTAGTGGTTATAAGGCCTTGGATATACCTTTGAAGTCCGGTTAGTCCTACTCAACAAAGCATTCGCTCTCAACATTCTACTCCATTTAATAAATATGAGAGTAACTTAAGTATGTACTGCAGTGGTTCCCAAACGGTGGGTTATGCAACCCCATTTGGGGTAACGGAGCCATTCTGCGGGGGTAACGAAGGCCTGTGAAGTTGAACCATAAATGCTACGCTAAGAGAGCTTTAATGCAGCCCTCGACTAAAAATATTTTTTTTTTCGGTGCGCCTTGTCGGCAACGAAGCCCAGAATTAAAAAAATTGTGAAGACAAGGGAATTAATATATGTGTGCTCTCAGCCTTTGTTTTTATTGCGAGTTGCGACGCTCCAATGGAAGTTTGTAAACAGGTGCAACCAACACATTGGGAAACAACGCTATCTTTGATAAATCGATATACACTTTGAAGGGTGGGGTTATTGCCTTCTCTGACTGCTGAACAGGGGTAATTGTGTCGGGAGGGCTGGGAACCACTGCTGTACTGGGTGTAGGTATACGGGCATAAAT